>JASDQU010200908.1:0-12390 GCA_032191745.1 Picea mariana | reverse complement strand
TATGTGGACCAATATTTATATTGTAATGTTTCATTATGTATTTAAGTATTTATGCATTGCTGGCTTATGTAAGGACTAATAATTCTTTTAATATAATCATCATAGTAAATATTATATGTCTCTCCTAAAATATTTCCACATGTGTTGTATGTATCTCCTCAAATATTTCCACATGTGTTTTACAGTGTCCCTCTCCTTACCTCTCAAACACCTTGATTGGCATGAACTCTGGCCAGATCCAAACCTAGGATCTCCACTACACTTCACTCATTGATAGAATCTATTGCAATGGATCCTCATAGTGTTAGTATAAGTTTAACCTAGTACACATATCACTTTCTCATCTAATGACTAATATCCCAACATATTCATCATTTTCCGAGGACAAGCAAACATTTTCATTGGATCCCTTACACTTACACCGAGGGCTTCTAGATCCACTTTATATTTAGAAACCTAATTTTATTACCTAAATATGGTGGTGAAATATGTAGAGATGTTCTATATTCATGGATCTGTAGCCTTGCTGCCTACTTGCGAACCTTCCCAAAGATGATAGAAGAGAATATCCTCCTTCTTGCAAGTAACCATTTAAACAGAATTGCTTAAGGATAGTGGAATTCTCACCAAAATTCTATAAATATATATGTGGGGGTCATCAAAGAATAATCTACCAACAACACTCCTATATGCATTACTACATGGGATGCATTGTGCTAGGCCTTAAGAAGGAATTTTTATTTTTCGGTTTATTTATCTAACTGAATGTGCAAGATGGCATATCTCTCTTGACTGGAGAGAGTGATAATCACTCTTCATAGAGCTTAAAATAGTCTCTTATCAAAACAAGATGAAGGTTTTTAGATGGGGCATCCTAGAAGGAGGCTTAACCTGTTGTGCAAGACTCAAAATGTATAACTTAGGGGATGGTAATTGTCCTTTTTGTTATGTTAAGGAGACCACACTACACATGCTTTGGTTCTATCAGATTACTCAAGATATTTGGTGTAAATCTAGATCAAAGATATACGCCTTTATAGTGGATAATAGCTGGAAGGAAGGGCTTATAGGTCTAGGAATCCCTGTTTATAATTAGAACCAATTTCTTTGCCTTACAGTTTATATAGACCATCTTCTTCATAACTTGATCTATGAGTGCATATCCTTTTTGAATTTCAATTATCGTGTGCATTTTATCTTCAAATTCAAATTTCAAATCTACTTCTTTGTCGATGTCACATGTCTCACCTATATGTAGCAACACAAGTACATCACCTTCACCATCAATCTTTGGGGTCCTTTTATTGCCAATTTTTTAACTCATTATGTAGTGGTTCAAACTTTCCAAATTGATTACACCTTCCAGTAATATGTTTGGTCACACCAAAGTCAATATACCAAGCATCTTTGAAAGTATCAATCACAACAAAGTGATGTGACCAGTGCACCTTCCTCAGTGTTATTATCATAATTCTTCTTTGTCACATTTAATGAATGATTCTTACTCTACTCATGTGTTTTCTTGTATCAATATTGCACATTATATCCTTTATATTTACAATAGTAACACACAACAATATTTTGTCAATATTTCTATGCATTCTATAAATTTGTTTCTCAAAAATTCCTCTGCTCAAATTTCTTCCCTTGACTTTTCTTCATTATTTTTCACTGTGAGATCTTGATCAATTCTTTTACTTTTGAACCTATTCAATTGTTGTTATTTTTTGGAGTAACACGCCACCAAGAAAATCAAGTAAAATTGTTCCAATTCTTCCTGAAACATTCAAATTGGTTACAAAAGTTTGAAATACCTCATTCAACCAATATTTTTGTCAAAGAAACCAAATCCTTTGGATCCATTTTATCACCAATTGCAACCAGTTGGTCGCATACGTCTTGTATGTGTATGGCATAGTCAACAACATTATTTTTGTCACCAAGTTTCAAAACCTACAACTAGTTACCTAAGTAAAGACTCTAAATTTATTCAAGATCTCATACAAATTATATAGTGCGGTTCATATATTATGTGAACTCTTCATGTTCCTAGTTTGAGGAATGATATGATCTACCCCACTAGAAATTATGATATACTATTCATCTTCTACGTTTTCTCAAACTTCACTAAATCAGTATGTTGCTTCAGTAGGAGAAACTTCCTTACTATCTACAATCTTCAATAGCCTATGTTTCATTAACACATTTTGTATCTGGAATTTACAAACATAGTAGTTATATCCATCCCATGTGATCTCTAATAGGGGAAATGCTTGAAGAGGTCAACAAAATTCTCCCCATTTCCTAATAACCAAAATACATTTACTCTTGATACATATTTATAAATTTCCAAAATGATATCAAACTAGGATTTGATACCATGTTGGGAAGGAGGCAAAATGCTTCTGCGTAGTTGAAAACCAATGCAATTCTTATCCTTTTCAGGATATGTTGATTGATGTGTTACACACTCATATAAACACTCCCAACCATCCTTAATTTATTTTTAGGTTACACAACCTATTCAACTAAGTACAACATAACAAGTTCTTCCTAAAAAAATTGCATATTCAATCACACATGCACTAGTTAATAATGAATGACACCCAAGAATGTTAACAAAATCATTGAAAATAGGTTAACACAATTTTCATATGTCAACACAGATCATTTTAGGCGAACTTAAAGTAATTGTGTACCAATCATCATAATTAAATAACTAACAAATGAATGTGCAAAAAAGACAACTATTGTTTAAATTGTGGCATGTATAGTGTGGCTACATAAGGTACACGAGTGGCTTTAGGTCAATAATCTCAACTGCATCAACATACAACTCTTTGGATCGCATAGAAAATATAATAGCTTTGAGATCACTGCAAAAATATCCTTACAACCTATGGCTCAAAAATGTTTTATAGTTCTTTGTTCACTATTTATCTTAGCTTGTTCAAGCTCCACTTTGTTCATTTGTCATATCTCTCTCATATGCTTCATATATTTTTTCATTGCATATATAACAAGGGTTGCATGGAAGCTTAGTCCCTGCCAAGTAGATTTGGAAATGGAAATGATAGTTTGATTATGGCTCCTCCGGTTTCGTAACCTTTGTACTTGAAAGATCCAATCAGTTGGTAATTATGGGTAATTATGGTTGAATATGTGATTTCCGATAGAATATTTTAGGCAATTGTTGTATATTGTTTTAGTAAAGGTATGGATATGGCATGTAAGTAAGAATCATGCTTTTGTGGATGAACTTCCTCTAAAAACCAAATATAATATGACGATATAACAACAAATTATGAATTTTAAATTTTCATTTCAAGAGTAGCATGAAATGCTTAACTATGGTTTAATATGTGGTAGTTGTATAATATGTGGCAATTGCATTGCAAGTTTTTCCTTCATGGTCACTATCATATAGTGATTTTCTCTTGAGTGATGGGCTGGTGCAGTGTATGCGTAGGTTTGAAGATTATGCATTGATGGCTTATGTGGACCAATATTTATATTGTAATCTTTCATTAAGTATTTAAGTATTTATGCATTGATGGCTTATGTAGGGACTAATAATTATTTTAACATAATCATGATAGTAAATATTATATGTCTCTCCTCAAATATTTCCACATGTGTTGTATGTATCTCCTCATATATTTCCACATGTTTTTTATGATGTCCCTCTCCTTACCTCTCAAACACCTTGATTGGCATGAACTCTAGCCAGATGTAGACCTAGGATCTCCACTATAGTTCACTCATTGATAGCATCTATTTCAATGGATCCTCATAGTGTTAGGATAATTTTAACCTAACACATATCACTTTCTCATCTAATGACTAATATCCCAACATATTCATCATTTTCCAAGGACAAGCCAACATTTTCATTGGATCCCTTACACTTACACCTAGGGCTTCTAGATCTACTTTCTATTTAGAAACCTAATTTAGTTACCTAAATATGGTGGTCAAATCTGTAGAGATGTTCTATATTCATGGATCTCTAGCCTTGCTGCCTACTTGCGAACCTTCCCAAATATGATAGAAGAGAATATCCTCCTTCTTGAAAGTAACCATTTAATTGGAATTGCCTAAGGATAGTGGTATTCTCACCAAACTTCTATAAATATATATGTGGGGGTCATCAAAGAATAAGCTACCAACAAAACTCCTACAAACATTACTACATAGGATGCATTGTGCTAGGCCTTGAGAAGGAATTTTTATCCTCGGATTTATTTATCTAACTGAATGTGGAAGATGGCATATGTCTCTTGACTGGAGAGAGTGATAATCTCTCTTCATAGAGCTTAAAATAGTCTCTTATCAAAACCAGTTGAAGGTTTTTAGATGGGGCATCCTAGAAGGAGGCTTAACCTCTTGTGCAAGACTCAAAAAGTATAACTTAGGGATGGTAACTATCCTTTTTGTTCTGTTAAGGAGACCACACTACACATGCTTTGGTTCTATCAAATTACTAAAGATTTTTGGTGTAAAGGTAGATCAAATCTATATGCCTTTATAGTGGCTAATAGTTGGAAGGAAGGGCTTATAGGTCTAGGAATCCTTGTTTATAATTAGAACCAATTTATTTGCCTTACAGTTTATATAGACCATCTTCTTCATAACTTGATCTATGAGTGCATATCCTTTTTGAATTTCAATTATCATGTGTAGTTTATCTTCAAATTCAAATTTCAAATCTAATTCTTTGACGATGTCACATGTCTCACCTATATGTAGCAACACAAGTACATCACCTTCACCATCAATCTTTGGGGTCCTTTTATTGCCAATTTTTTATCTCATTATGTAGTGGTTCAAAATTTCCAAATTGATTACACCTTCTAGTCATATGTCTGGTCACACCAAAGTCAATATACCAAGCATCTTTGAAAGTATCAATCACAACAAAGTGATGTGACCAGTGCACCTTCCTCAGTGTTGTTATCATAATTCTTCTTTGTCACATATAATGAATGACTCTTACTCTACTCATGTGTTTTCTTGTATCAATCTTTCACATTATATCCTTTATATTTACAATAGTAACACACAACAATATTTTGTCAATATTTCTATGCATTCTACAAATTTCTTTCTCAAAAATTCGTCTGCTCAAATTTCTTCCCTTGACTTTTCTTCATTTTTTTTCACTATGAGAGCTTGATCAAAACTTTTACTTTTGAACCTATTCAATTGTTATTATTTTTTGGAGTAACACACCACCAAGAAAATCAAGTAAAATTGTTCCAATTCTTCCTGAAACATTCAAATTGGTTACAAAAGTTTGAAATACCTCATTCAACCAATATTTTTGTCAAAGAAACCAAATCCTTTGGATCCATTTTATCACCAATTGCAACCAGTTGGTCGCATACATCTTGTATGTGTATGGCATAGTTAACAACATTATTTTTGTCACCAAGTTTCAAAACCTACAACTGGTTACCTAAGTAAAGACTCTAAATTTATTCAAGATCTCATACAAATTCTATAGTGCGGTTCATATATTATGTGAACTCTTCATGTTCCTAGTTTGAGGAATGATATGATCTACCCCAATAGAAATTATGATATACTATGCATCTTCAACGTTTTCTCAAAATTCACTAAATCAGTATGCTGCTTCAGTAGGAGAAACTTCCTTACTATCTAAAATCTTCAATAGCCTATGTTTCATTAACACATTTTTTATCTGGAATTTACAAACATAGTAGTTATATCCATCCCATGTGATCTCTAATAGGGGAATGCTTGAAGAGGTCAACAAAATTTTCCCCATTTCTTAATAACCAAAATACATTTACTCTTGATACATATTTATAAATATCCAGAATGATATCAAACTAGGATTTGATACCATGTTGGGAAGGAGGCAAAATGCTTCTGCGTAGTTGAAAACCAATGCAATTCTAATCCTTTTCAGGATATGTTGATTGACGTGTTACACACTCATATAAACACTCCCAACCATGCTTAATTTATTTTTAGGTTACACAACCTATTCAACTAAGTACAACATAACAAGTTCTACCTACAAAAATTGCATATTCCATCACACATGCACTAGTTAATAATGAATGACACCTAAGAATGTTAACAAAATCATTGAAAATAGGTTAACACAATTTTCATATGTCAACATAGATCATTTCAGGCGAACTTAAAGTAATTGTGTACCAATCATCATAATTAAATAACTAACAAATGAATGTGCAAAAAAGACAACTATTGTTTAAACTGTGGCATGTATAGTATGGCTACATAAGGTACATGAGTGGCTTTAGGTCAATAATCTTAACTGCATCAACATACAACTCTTTGGATCACATAGAAAATATAATAGCTTTGAGATCACTACAAAAATATCCTTACAACGTATGGCTCAAAAATGTTTTATAGTTCTTTGTTCACTATTTATCTTAGCTTGTTCAAGCTCCACTTTGTTCATTTGTCATATCTCTCTCATATGGTTCATATATTATTTCATTGCATATATAACAAGGGCTGCATGGAAGCTTAGTCCCTACCAAGTAGATTTGGAAATGGAAATGATAGTTTGATTATGGCTCCTCTGGTTTCGTAACCCTTTTACTTGAAAGATCCAATCAGTTGGTAATTATGGGTAATTATGGTTGAATATGTGATTTCCGAGAGAATATTTTAGGCAATTGTTGTATATTGTTTTAGTAAAGGTATGGATATGGCATGTAAGTAAGAATCATGCTTTTGTGGATGAACTTCCTCTAAAAACTAAATATAATATGACGATATAACAACAAATTATGAATTTTAAATTTTCATTTCAAGAGTAGCATGAAATGCTTAACTATGGTTTAATATTTGGTAGTTGTATAATATGTGGCAATTGTATGGCAAGTTTTTCCTTCATGGTCACTATCATATAGTGATTTCCTCTTGAGTGATGGGCTGGTGCAGTGTATGCGTAGGTTTGAAGATTATGCATTGATGGCTTATTTAGGGACTAATAATTATTTTAATATAATCATGATAGTAAATATTAAATGTTTCTCCTCAAATATTTCCACATGTGTTGTATGTATCTCCTCATATATTTCCACATGTTTTTTACAATGTCCCTCTCCTTACCTCTCAAACACCTTGATTGGCATGAACTCTAGCCAAATCCAGACCTAGGATCTCCACTACACTTCACTCATTGATAACATCTATTGCAATGGATCCTCATAGTGTTAGGATAAGTTTAACCTAACACATATCGCTTTCTCATCTTATGACTAATATCCCAACATATTCATCATTTTCCAATGACAAGCCAACATTTTCACTGGATCCCTTACACTTACACCTAGGGCTTCTACATCCACTTTCTATTTAGAAACCTAATTTAATTACCTAAATATGGTGGTCAAATGTGTAGAGATGTTCTATATTCATGGATCTATAGCCTTGCTGCCTACTTGCGAACCTTCCCAAATAGAATATAAGAGAATATCCTACTTCTTGCAAGTAACCATTTAAATGGAATTTCCTAAGGATAGTGGTATTCTAACCAAACTTCTATAAATATATATGTGGGGGTCATCAAAGAATAAGCTACCAACAACACTCCTACATGCATTACTACATGGGATGCATTGTGCTAGGCCCTGAGAAGAAATTTTTATTCTCCGATTTATTTATCTAACTAAATGTGCAATATGGCATATGTCTCTTGAGTGGAGAGTGTGATAATCTCTCTTCATAGAGCTTAAAACAATCTCTTATCAAAACAAGCTGAAGGTTTTTAGATGGGGCATCCTAGAAGGAGGCTTAACCTCTTGTGCAAGACTCAAAAAGTATTACTTAGGGGATGATAAATGTCCTTTTTGTTCTGTTAAGGAGACCACACTACACATGCTTTGGTTCTATCAGATTACTCAAGATATTTGGTGTAAATCTAGATCAAATCTATATGCCTTTATAGTGGCAAATAGTTGGAAGGAAGGGGTTATAGGTATATGAATCCCTGTTTATAATTAGAACCAATTTCTTTGCCTTACAGTTTATATAGACCATCTTCTTCATAACTTGATCTATGAGTGCATATCATTTTTGAATTTCAATTATCGTGTGCATTTTATCCTCAAATTCAAATTTCAAATCTAATTCTTTGTCGATGTCACATGTCTCAGCTATATGTAGCAACATAAGTACATCACCTTCACCATCAATCTTTGGGGTCCTTTTATTGCCAATTGTTTATCTCATTATGTAGTGGTTCAAACTTTCCAAATTGATTACACCTTCCAGTCATATGTCTGGTCACACCAAATTCAATATACCAAGCATCTTTGAAAGTATCAATCACAACAAAATGATGTGACCAGTGCACCTTCCTCAGTGTTGTTATCATAATTCTTCTTTGTCACATTTAATGAATGATTCTTACTCTACTCATGTGTTTTCTTGTATCAATCTTGCGCATTATATCCTTTATATTTACAATAGTAACACACAACAATATTTTGTCAATATTTCTATCCATTCTACAAATTTGTTTCTCAAAAATTCATCTGCTCAAATTTCTTTCCTTGACTTTTCTTCATTTTTTTTCACTGTGAGAGCTTGATCAAAACTTTTACTTTTGAACCTATTCAATTGTTGTTATTTTTGGAGTAGCACACCACCAAGAAAATAGTGTAAAATTGTTCCAATTCTTCTTGAAACATTCAAATTGGTTACAAAAGTTTGAAATACCTCATTCAACCAATATTTTTGTCAAAGAAACCAAATCCTTTGGATCCATTTTATCACCAATTGCAACCAGTTGGTCGCATACGTCTTGTATGTGTATGGCATAGTCAACAACATTATTTTTGTCACCAAGTTTCAAAACCTACAACTGGTTACCTAAGTAAAGAATCTAAATTTATTCAAGATCTCATACAAATTCTATAGTGCGGTTCATATATTATGTGAACTCTTCATGTTCCTGGTTGGAGGAATGATATGGTCTACCCCACTAGAAATTATGATATACTATGCATCTTCAGCGTTTTCTCAAACTTCACTAAATCAGTGTGTTGCTTCAGTAGGAGAAACTTCCTTACTATCTACAATCTTCAATAGCCTATGTTTCATTAACACATTTTGTATCTGGAATTTACAAACATAGTAGTTATATCCATCCCATGTGATCTCTAATAGGGGAATTCTTGAAGAGGTCAACAAAATTCTCCCCCTTTCTTAATAACCAATTTACATTTACTCTTGATACATATTTATAAATTTCCAGAATGATATCAAACTAGGATTTGATACCATGTTGGGAAGAAGGCAAAAAGATTCTACGCAGTTGAAAACCAATGCAATTCTAATCCTTTTCAGGATATGTTGATTGATGTGTTACACACTCATATAAACACTCCCAACCATCTTTAATTTATTTTTAGGTTACACAACCTATTCAACTAAGTACAACATAACAATTTCTTCCTAAAAAAATTGCATATTGCATCACACATGCACTAGTTAATAATGAATGACACCCAATAATATTAACAAAATCATTGAAAATAGGTTAACACAATTTTCATATGTCAACAAATATCATTTCAGGCGAACTTAAAGTAATTGTGTACCAAGCATCATAATTAAATCACTAACAAATGAATGTGCAAAAAAGATAGCTATTGTTTAAACTGTGGCATGTATAGTATGGCTACATAAGGTACACAGGTGGCTATAGGTCAATAATATTAACTGCATCAACATACAACTCTTTGGATTGTATAGAAAATATAATAGCTTTGAGATCACTACAAAAATATCCTTACAACCTATGGCTAAAAAATGTTTTATAGTTCTTTGTTCACTATTTATCTTAGCTTGTTCAAGCTCCGCTTTGTTCATTTATCATATCTCTCTCATATGGTTCATATATTATTTCATTGTATATATAAGAAGGGCTGCATGGCAGCTTAGTCCCTGCCAAGTAGATTTGGAAATGGAAATGATAGTTTGATTATGGCTCCTCCGGTTTCGTAACATTTGTACTTGAAAGATCCAATCAGTTGGTAATTATGGGTAATTATGGTTGAATATGTGATTTCTGAGATAATACTTTAGGAAATTGTTGTATATTTTTTTAGTAAAGTTATGGATATGGCATGTAAGTAAGAATCATGCTTTTGTGGATGAACTTCCTCTAAAAACCAAATATAATATGACAATATAACAACAAATTATGAATTTTAAATTTTAAATTTTCATTTCAAGAGTAGCATGAAATGCTTAACTATGGTTTAATATGTGGTACTTGTATACTATGTGGCAATTGTATGGCAAATTTTTCTTTCATGGTCACTATCATATAGTGATTTCCTCTTGAGTGATGGGCTGGTGCAGTGTATGCATAGGTTTGAAGATTATGCATTGATGGCTTATGTGAACCAATATTTATATTGTAATCTTTCATTAAGTATTTAAGTATTTATGCATTGATGGCTTATGTAGGGACTAATAATTCTTTTAATATAATCATGATAGTAAATATTATATGTCTCTCCTCAAACATTTCCACATGTTTTTTACAATGTCCCTCTCCTTACCTCTCAAGCACCTTGATTGGCATGAACTCTAGCCAGATCCAGACCTAGGATCTCCACTACACTTCACTCATTGATAGCTTCTATTGAAATGGATCCTTATAGTGTTAGGATAAGTTTAGCCTAACACATATCACTTTCTCATCTAATGACTAATATCCCAACATATTCATCATTTTCCAAGGACAAGCCAACATTTTCACTGGATCCCTTACACTTACACCTAGGGCTTCTAGATCCACTTTCTATTTAGAAACCTAAATTAATTACCTAAATATGGTGGTGAAATGTGTAGAGATGTTCTATATTCATGGATCTGTAGCCTTGATGCCTACTTGTGAACCTTCCCAAATATGATAGAAGAGAATATCCTCCTTCTTAAAAGTAAACATTTAAACGGAATTGGCTAAGGATAGTGGTATTCTCACCAAACTTATGTAAATATATATGTGGGGGTCATCAAAGAATAAGCTACCAACAACACTCCTACATGCATTACTACATGGGATGCATTGGTCTAGGCCTTGAGAAGGAATTTTTATTCTACGGTTTATTTATCTAACTGAATGTGCAAGATGGCATATCTCTCTTGACTGGAGAGAGTGATAATCTCTCTTCATAGAGCTTAAAATAGTCTCTTATCAAAACAAGTTGAAGGTGTTTAGATGGGGCATCCTAGAAGGATGCTTAACCTCTTGTGCAAGACTCAAAAAGTATAACTTAGGGGATGGTAATTGTCCTTTTTGTTCTCTTAAGGAGACCACACTACACATGCTTTGGTTCTATCAGATTACTCAAGATATTTTTTGCAAAGCTAGATCAAAGCTATATGCCTTTATAGTGGCTAATAGTTGGAAGGAAGGGCTTATAGGTCTAGGAATCCCTGTTTATAATTAGAACCAATTTCTTTGCCTTACAGTCTATATAGACCATCTTCTTCATAACTTGATCTATGAGTGCATTTCCTTTTTGAATTTCAATATATTATGACGATATAATATAATATGATGATATTATGACAATATAATATAATACAAAAACCAAATATAATATGACGATATAGCAACAAATTATGAATTTTAAATTTTTATTTCAAGAGTAGCATGAAATGCTTAACTATGGTTTAATATGTGGTAGTTGTATAATATGTGGCAATTGTATGACAAGTTTTTCCTTCATGGTCACTATCATACAGTGATTTTCTCTTGAGTGATGGGCTGGTGCAGTGTATGCGTAGGTTTGAAGATTATGCATTGATGGCTTATGTGGACCAATATTTATATTGTAATCTTTCATTAAGTATTTAAGTATTTATGCATTGATGGCTTATGTAGGGACTAATAATTATTTTAATATAATCATGATAGTAAATATTATATGTCTCTCCTAAAATATTTCTACATGTCTTGTATGTATCTCCTCAAATATTTCCACATGTTTTTTACAATGTCCCTTTCCTTACCTCTCAAACACCTTGATTGGCATGAACTCTAGCCAGATCCAGACCTAGGATCTCCACTACACTTCACTCATTGATAGCATCTATTGCAATGGATCCTCATAGTGTTAGGATAAGTTTAACCTAACACATATCACTTTCTCATCTAGTGACTAATATCCCAAGGTATTCATCATTTTCCAAGGATAATCCAACATTTTCACTGGATCCCTTACAGTTACACCTAGGGCTTCTAGATCCACTTTCTATTTAGAAACCTAAATTAATTACCTAAATATGGTGGTCAAATGGGTAGATATGTTCTATATTCATGGATCTATAGCCTTTCTTCTCACTTGCGAACCTTCCCAA
>JASDQU010200906.1:0-15855 GCA_032191745.1 Picea mariana | reverse complement strand
TAATCTATCGTTTGTTTTGTTCAATTTCATGACTGAAAGCATGAAATTAGAACAAAATTTGGTTTAAGTGGTCATCGTACCTTTGTGGTTTTTTCTTTTGCAAATGGGATAACACCTAGAGGGCATCTAATATTTTCATAAGCCTTAAACATAGTCAAACCTACCATTTTTATTGGTTGATCCATTACCATAGCACATGAATTATTCACCGTGAGGTTATGAATTAGTCATTCTATCCTTGATTTTATTTTGGTTTCCACATTTGACATATCTGTGATTGCGCAACAAAAAAACTTTGGTTTAATTTGAAATTTGAATGCTACCCCTAATAGTCGTATCATGGTCTCGTCATCCTGGTATAGGACCTACACACTTACCTTCAACCATCACCCATTCATCGTACATAGCTCAAGCTTGCATTCATTGTTTCTAGTGGTACGTTTTGGTGCTTTGGGTTTGGCATTCATTTCACAGAGTGGTTTCCTGTTTTGCACGTCCTCTGGTTACTACCCACTCAATGCTCCAAATGGTTGTTATGGTGGCTCCCCGAATCCTTAGGTATCAGGTTTCTCCCAATTTTATAGACCTCATCCTTCTTTTCGTGTGTTGGACAACACAACCCACTTCTCGCTACCCCTGTTGTTTCTATGTGACCATATCAATGGCACCCATTGTGAGGATCGAGCCCAATGGTTCATAGTCTCTCCTCTCAGATGATGATGTCGTGGATGACCTTTTGGCGTATGGATGGGATGGTTTCATCCAACAGTTTGAGGGTTACAACCTCGCAGTGGCCCAAGCTTTCGCTCAGACTTTCGATGGCACCAAGGTTAAAATTTGGGATTTCCAGCTAGAGGTGACCGAGGGTTCCATAGCGGAGGCTACAGGATTATCCCAAGAGGGAGATCGATGGTTTAAGAACATCAAAATCGAAGGCGTGCCCTGGCGTTTAATCATGGCCTCCAAAAAATCATGTTTCTTTCCAAAAGGTACACCAAATTCTCTTTTAAAACCACGATGGCATGGCTTGCTCTTAATGCTTAAGAAATTCATTACACGTGAAGGTAGATACAATGTGGTCTTCTTGTATAATGTCTGCTTGCTTATGGTTTTTCTAGGTTTCAGTTTGAATATGTCGTTTTATCTATTGAAGAGTTTGCAGAAAATGGCTAAGTTCTATCAGAGATAGAAACTAAACCCACAGTCAAACCTGTTCCACCATGGCCTCATCCAAATCCTCGTGGTTTTGCATATGTCTAAAAATGGGGACAACTAGGAAAATTTCTTGTTTAGAAATAATTTTACCCTACCTGAAAATGTAATAAAATCACCTCTGCATCTCCATAAAAACCCGAGTCCCTGTCGATCTAACCCCACTATCGAAAACCAAGAAGGCCCTGTGTCCATAGATCAAACCCCTATTGTTACCCAAAAGCCAACCACAGGCAAGAATCCGAGATGCAATTTTGCGCCCATAAAATATTTGGAAGAAGTTTTGGGTGATTTAAAGGATAGGATTCCTACCGTTCCAAATCCTGAGCCAATTCGATTTCAGTTGAATGAACTAGTTGACAAGAAAAAGGTTAGGCATAAGAAACAAAGCAGTCTAGATATTAATTTCAAAAATAAGAAACATGGCCGCCTTGTATCTAGGACAATGAGAAATCAACAACATGATAATGAGAAATCGACCCCTGTGATCGATATCGATGATTATTTGTCTGAGGATGACATCGATGATTTTATCACTCAAGAGGATATCGATGAACTGATTCTGGGGAATGATATCGATACTGATCCAACACAGTTCGATTTCATTTATAATCTCCCACCCTTATTAAAGATACAAGAGGGTTTCTCGGGTATACAACATGATCTGAAACAAATCACATGACATATTAAATTTCCCTCTATAGAACATGCTCGACCTTTTCCTACCATAAAAACGGTTCACCGCGAAAGTTGTTTTGATTGGATTGAGAGATATTACCAGGATGTCCCCTATCTTCAAGCACAACCGAACCAAATGGTATCACAAAATTCAGTACTCATGAGGGAGAATGACGAGTTGAAAGCCTGCGTTCAATCGAATGCACACAGACCTAACAAGAGAATCAAGCGGTCTGGTAATGTGATCATTAAAAACTCAACAAACTTCCACACCATTATAAATTCAGACTTATCAGATGCCTCTTTGTCAAATCTCTGAAATGGTAAATAATTGTTTTGATTTTTTTCGATTTCATTCTGTTGGAGAAACAATAGATAAATTCACTATTGATTTTATTTTTATTTTGAGACTAGCTATAGAATCGAAAGATTCTATAGCCAGTCTATTTAAAATTATTTGTTTATATTATTATCTAAACTTTGGTTTCGTTTTATCATTTCAGGTAAACAAAAGATTATGATGTTATGTTTAAGGAAAATGAATCATGGGTTAAGTATTCAATAGAATAGTAATTTCCCATTTTTGAAAAAACAATGTCATTAATGTAATTATTTTTTATTTCAATACTCCTATAGGAGTATCTTTTTGTTACTCTATTTTTGTAAAACAAACTTATTTTCAGAGATCTTCCTCTATCTTGTATGATCAGAGGTAACAAATCCAAGACATGTTTAAATAGCTATTGTTGCCTGTTGTTGAGGGCACGCTTTTCTAGAACATAGAATGGACATATAATTTTTGAAGTGATATGAGAAAGCAGTTTGTTGTTGGCTTTAGACCTGTGTAAATTGTACAATGTTTGTTTCATTGTATTCTCCTATAATTTCTATATTATGAAATGTTACTTTTGTTGATTTAGATTTAGTCTTTTCTTTAGTTGATATTTTATATCATTGGTTATCTAAATGATGTCCATTATCTTTTGGCCTAGTTTGTACCTGTGATCGATCAACTATTTAGGTATTTTTGAGTTTACTTCTGATATTAAATGGTTGATAACATCACTGCCCAGAATTGGGATTTATTTCGTTCTCAACTATTGGTTATCTTGAGGTCACAGGATATATAATTATTCATCTTTCTGCTGTTATAAACTTACTCCAAAAATATGAAACACTTCCTTGAATTTATTCAGGAAGTACTATGATTGTTTCTGTCATAGGTTCCACTTAATGGAGGACAAGAAGGAGCCCACACAACGCAGAGAGATAAACTTAGTTTATTATCGTTGATCAACTAGAGGTTAGTAGATGTATTGTATTATTTTATTTAAAGTTGTTTGTATATCAATGAACGTAATTGCATTATTTAGACGTTAATCAACTTTGTCTATTTTCGTGTTACCATTACAATCATATTCATCCTGTGTTTATTAGTTTAACACTTTTAAGCATTAGAAAGAGTTATGTTCATACTTGATCTTGTTTAGAAACTTTATCTCAAACAATTACTTTCGAAAGACTTTATTTAAACCTTGTAAAATGTATATAATCATTGTACATTAACACTCTTAGATGAAAATTTGTAATTAGTGTGTCAATTGTTAGAATCATATCTTTAGTTAGTTTTTTTTCCTTTGGTTATTTTTAGGACCCTTTTTGGCTAGCAGAGCCATAAAACCGGTCAGGTTAGATCATACCAAATGAATTGGGTTAAGTAGACAACCCCGAACCGGATCTATCCTTCCCGTTGATAGTGTGTCATAAACACCCATCAACAAATTGCGCTAGAAGGAGGGCCTGAAATTCATTGATGGAACGTGGAGGTCGTAAGACTCCCCCAAACAATCGTTCTCATGTCGTAACGTGTAGTCGCTCAAAAAATAATGTTACACTTGATCCAGCTACTACCTCAAACATTACCCCTGACATTCCCGTGGAACCAGTGAAACCAGTTCCTCAAGGGATTGACGTTAATGAAATTGTCCGCCAGTCGATCATAAGAACTCAGAGTGCTTTATCCCGTATTAGACAACCTGGTAGACAACTTAATCAACCCCTTGATTTCATAAATCTTCAAGAACAACCTCAAGACACTGGTCTTCCCGAAAACCCTTTAGGTGGTAATATTACCAATCCGACTGAAGCACTTATCCTTAGAGCTGGAGGATTCGATATCCCACCATCCCCACTTGATTCCTCTTCACCCTCTTCAGGACGAGAATCCTCGGACGAAGGAAGTTATTCATCTGAACCATAACAACTTCATCCTCTAAAAAGAAAATAGAAATTCTCACTAGGCCTCCTCAAACTAAAAATCAACAAGACACATTAGACTTGGAGAGTCTGCAGAAGGATTTCCAGAAATTATCCAATTAGGTCATAGACTTGAAGAGATCCACCGAGGAGGCATCTATAAGTAAAGGAGGTTTTAGACCACCTTTTAGAAAATCTTTTCCTCCAAACCAACCAAACCCAACCACAGAAGGTCTGAACTTCAAAGGTCTACAGTATGTTTTGCAAAAAATACTGGAAGCACATGATAACTCTATTTCTGCAGCTCTTGAAAATCATGACGATACGGGTGAGGAAGAGACACCTGAAGAGGAAGACTCATCTCCTCCCATTTTTCTGGCACTTTTTAGACAACATCTTTCATGCAGACTTTGAAACTGTCCATCCCTATAACACTAGAAGTAAAACAGAGAACAAATCTTCACCCGAAACACGTAAAAATGTGATTTCAAAATAGCCAACGAAAATTTAAACACGACAAAACTCTACGGTCCCAGTTTTAGAATATGATTTAGTTGAAGATCTGAAAAAACTAAGGGCTAATATATCTTTTTTGGAATTACTTAAATTTCCACTTATCCTACAGAAAATGCTCCAAAGTATTGCTGAAAATAATAAAAAGAATGATCTTATTGGCAAGAAATCAGCAGAAAGTTACCAAAACAAAGCTAAAGATTTCCTAGGTAAAAACATCTGAAAATCAGGATAAAAAGGACACATCAAAAAAAAATGTAGGAAACTTAGATAAAACTGTTTCAGGTACATCCATAAAAAATTAGCAGAATTCTGTTATTTCTGCACGAAAAAATGTACCTCCTTTTTTATTAACTTTCTAAATTTTCAATAGGAATGTACATAACTGTATGGTTGATTTCGACACCTCATCAAATGTAATGATTCTGTCGGTGTGTCAGAAAATTAATGCTGAGGTAAAACCTTCTGATTTAAAGATCATTCAATTAGATCGAACTAATGTCAAAGTTATTGGTGAACTTAAAAATGTGTTGATAAGGTTATCATCCAATCCCAAGGTTCACCAAGTAATTGATATTATTGTTGTTGACATTCTTAAAGTATATGGTTTATTTTTTAGTAGAGATTGGTTAGAACAGTTACATGGATATTTTGCTACAGACTAGTCTCATTTGTGGCTACCAGAAAATGGACAGCCCAACAAGATTAGAATAAATAGAGAACGTTACCTCAAGTACAATGTGACAGATTTAAATGACCCAAATGAGCCTTTTATTACTGCTGCAAATTCGATTGAGACACAGGGAGTGAATACCTTTTTTGGTGATTTCATGATTGAAATTTCCTCTATCACCAACCCAGAGCAACAATCTGAAGTAATAGCCTATACTCAGGCAACAACTTTTCCAAGTAAACCAAACATTTCTAATGACAAAAAAAATTGGTCCTTATAATTTGATGGATCCAAATCCCGGGAAGGGGCAGGTGTTGGTTGTGTACTTATCGATCCCGCAGGTATTAAAACATTTATTCCTTGTCGTTTGGAATTTGAATGTACTAACAATACAACAGAATACGAAGCACTTCTGCAGGGACTAAGGAAGGCACTGGATATGGACGTGCAAAAATTGGTAGTATTCGGTGACTCTGAGATCATGGTCAAGCAGGTAAAAAATGCAATACATTGTTTATCACTGCATTTGAAAAACTACCAAACTGAGGTATGGGGTTTAATTCCTAAATTTCTCGCTTTCAATATAAATTCCATTCCTAGATCGAGTAATTTAGAAGTTGATTTATTAGCTAATGTTGCCTCTAAATTGTTGCCTACTGAAGGCCTTTCTCCTAACACATTCTCGGTTGAATTGTTATTCAGGCCATCAATTCTTGACAACATCACAAACTGGCGAGTATTCGATGATGATCAACAAATCATCCATTTTTTTCATATGGAAGACACCTTCCAAGATGCAGTGATCGATGAAAGCACTCATGATGAAAACCTCCAAGATTTCATGGTAATATCTGATCCTCGATCTGCAGAATCATCATCCGAGCTGGTAAAATCTATTCCCAAATCTGTTGTTAGATTAGAAAAATTTTATGACCTACATGACAAGTTTAGAGGGGTAGTCAATTGGAAAACGAACAGTTTCTCATTGTTGTACGAAACTGTCAATTTAGGAACGCAAGATCATCCTCAAAATATCAATCCGGGAAAAGGGTGCTCTAAACAAGAAAAACCAACTTTCATCAAATTGTTCAAAGAATTCAAAGATGTGTTTTCTTGGACGTACGACGATCTAAAAACTTTCAACCCAAACATAATACAACATGTAATTCCTATGAAACCCCAAACCCAACCGTTTCAACAAAAAATGAGGAAAATGCATCCTAAACTAGAACCCACCGTAAAAAAGAAACTTAATAAACTTCTCACTGCCAAGATCATTTTTCCAGTCCGACATACCCAATGGGTATCCAACTTAGTTCCAGTAAGGAAGAATAGTGGAGAAATTCGACTTTGTGTCGACTTTCACAATTTAAACCGAGCCTTTGATAAAGACAATTACCGTGTTCCTCCAATGGAACAAATTCTACAACAAATATCTAGTTTTGAAAGACTTTCTTTATTAGATGGTTTCTCAGGATATAACGAGGTCTTCATGTCTCCGTCAGATCAACTAAAAAACACTTTTCGTACCCCATGGGGCACCTACGCCTAGAGAAAATGCCTTTCGGATTGATAAATGTCGGTGCCACTTTCCAAAGGGAAATGGACATTTCTTTTCGTGGCCTTATTAATCTTTTAGTTGTGGTCTATCTAGATGATGCCACCATCTTTTCCAAAAACAACAAAGACCACCTGTCTCATCTTAGGGCCGTGTTAGAACGATGTCACAAGTTTGGCATTTCCCTCAATCCTAAAAAATCAGTCTTTGTAGTGGAACAAGGGAAACTGCTTGGGTTTATAGTTTCTAAAGATAGAATGATAATCGACCCCGAAAGAATCCAAGCCATTGCCAACCTACCCTCACCTTCTTCCAAAAAGGCCATGCAATCCTTTCTGGGTAAAATTAATTTTGTTAGACGTTTTGTTCTGAGTTTTTCTGAGATGGTCAGACCTCTACAAAACTTGATAAAAAAGGATGTCCTGTACCAATGGGGATCATAATAGAATCAATCTTTCAATTCTATTAGAAAATCCATAATCGAAGCACCTTCCTTGATGAGCCTTGATTTTTCCCAGGATTTCACTTTATATACTTTTGCATTTGATAGATCTTATGTTGTTGTGCTTACACAGAAAAATACTGAAAGCAATGAGATACCCGTTTCATTCATGAGCTTTTCTTTTAAAGGGGCAGAACTAATTACCCCACGGTAGATCAGCAGGCATACGTTGTTTTTAAAGCAGTTAAACATTTCAGGTCTTACCTGTTGAAATCCAGGACCAAAATTGTTCTTCCTTACCCTATTGTAAGAAATCTGTTAGTGCAAAAAGAACTGGGTGAGAAAAGAGAAAATTAGATGAAATCACTTTAGGAATATGATCTCGAAATAGTACCTGCACAAATTTTTAGAGGTCAAGGCCTTTGCAAATTAGTAGTCGATTCTGTTGAAAAGTCAGAAAATCAAATAAATACATCAACTGCAAATCAGCATAACAAAACACCAGTCTGTTGTGCACAAACTGTGCTCAATTCATGGTATGAGAATATCAGATTTTATTTGCTGCACGAAACTGCTCCTTGTAATCTTGATCTGAAAAATAGAAGAGCACTAAGGCTTAAATCTGCATCTTTCCAACTAATTAATGACATATTATTTCGAACGAATTTTGACCGTGTTTTTCTACATTGCTTAGAAAAAGAGGAATCCGAAAGAGTGCTGGCTGAACTTCATTTCGGTGATGTTGGGGGTCATTTTGGTGGAGATACCACTGCCCACAAATTACTAAGGGTTGGCTACTATTGGCCTACCTTTTTTAAGGATGTTCATACTTTGTCCTGCAAGTGTATAATCTGTCAAAAGGCTGCAAAACAGGTGAAAAAAGTAGTTTTTCCTTTGCAGCCTGTTAATGTAGACACACCTTTTCAGCAGTGTGGCCTAGATATTATAGGACCAATAAATCCCCCTTCCTCACAGTAGCACAAGTACATTCTCATGACAACAAACTATTTTACGAGATGGTCTGAAGCCTTACCATTAAAAGTGGTCAACACAAATCATGTAGTTTTGTTTCTGGACTCTCATATTATCACTCGTTTCGGAATTCCTGAATGTTTGGTTTTTGACAATGCTTCTTATTTGTCCTCCCTGGAAATGAATGTCTTCGCTCTAGAGAAAGGGATTAAACTAAAGTACTTTGCCAGCTATTACCCTCAAGGGAATGGTTTGGCTGAATCAATGAACAAAACTCTGATCAAGATCATAAAGAGAACAGTGTCATAAAACCACAAGAATTGGCACAATGTGTTGTACAAGGCACTTTGGGCTAATAGAGTGACTCCAAAATCTTCCATTGATAACTCTCCTTTCTTCCTCGCTTACGGAAGAGAAGCCATCCTCCCTCGACATGTTTTGTTTCCTTCTCTGCAATTATCGCAGAAAGTTCAAGAAGAGGAATGTCCTCCTCTAGAAAACCATATAAACGCTTTATTGAAGTTAGAAGAAGTAAGAACACAAGAAAAACAAAAATTGGATGAGCACCAACAAATTGTAAAGAGTTGGTTTGATACAAGTTCATCCTCTGAAAGAAATTTTAATGTAGGGGATTTGGTCCTCAAATGGGACAAAGCGCACGAGAATAAAGGAGAACATACCAAGTTACAAAACCTGTGGCTGGGGGCCTTTTGTCATTTCTGAAAAATTGGGTCCTAGTTCTTTTCGTCTGCATAAATTGGAGGGACAACCGGACACTTTCCCAGTGAATGGCCAGTCTCTCAATAAATACTTCACTTGATGAAATCAGATCCACCCCTTTGTAAATATTTTAGTTTACATTTGTGTTTTGTTTTTGGTTCTTTTCAATTTGTGTGATTTTTGTGTGTTTTATAGATAATTATTTTTGGATCACCATTCATTATTGAAGGAAATTGGATCTTTTATTAGAAATAGTTGATAACAGTTCAAAGCATCTAAACATTAAGTTCTAAACTCAGATCAGTTACGGTAAGTTTTTGTCTAGTCTTTGTTCTCGATTTTCATTGAAATCTCAGGGTAACATGAGTATCTTTAAAAACTTTTGGCACCGTCCTTGTTTTAATGAGAACAACTCACAGTGCTTTCCCATCCCGGAGATGATTTCTTAACTGAAATCTAAATCTCCAAATTATGATGAAAGTCATCAAAATAGAAAAATAATTCTTAAAAGATCAATCCTTTCATTGCCTAGCTATGAAATCTTTAGTATCACCCCACTCTCTTAATATCATGAAGTTTCTGAAAATTTTACAAACGATTTTAGAGATTTTGAAGCACTGTAATGTGTGGGAATTGTGTGTAAACCCGTCAGGATACTGAACATGTCTGCTGGAAGTGGGTAAATGCACACATGGTACCAAGACAACTTCGCCGGGGTACTGAACAGGCCTGCTGGTTGCAAAGCAATGTCAGGTTCGAAGATCCTCAAGTATGTTTTTAAAAATTGATCAGGTGTCAAGATGATTTTATCATAAATGGACGACTCTTGGACATGATAGAAGTACTAGAGTGGGTTAAATGCGATCCCTGCTGAGGTAATGGACGCCTGTTGGTAGAAGTGGCCTTGTCAATGATATTGGAGTTATCTATATAAACATCACTATCCCTATGATCTAAACGAGATGTCGGACTACAATTTTTGGACAAAAATTTATCCAATACTATGACTATGTTATTTTTTCTGAGTTATTTTTGAAATGCTTGATCTGTCTTTTAATTGCTTCTAATAATTATTGTTGAGTCATCGGTTCCCTGATATAAAGTTCTGATGATGCAAAGATAACTGCTTCACCCAATGTGTTGCCATTGTTGGCAGCCAAATATTCATGTGAATTTTATCATGGTAAAATGTCGTCGTCAAGGGATAAAATTTTCTGTAGCTGCCTCCTTCTCCTTACAAAGTTTTTTTTTTGGCTTTGAAAAGATTCATTGGACTAGTTGTGTGTAAGAGTTCATTATTTTAGTCTATCATTTGTTTTGTTCAATTTCATGAATGAAAGCATGAAATTAGAACAAGTTTTGGTTTAAGTGGTCATCGCGCCGTTGTGGTTTTTTCTTTTGCAAATGGGATAACACCTAGAGGGCATCTAATATTTTCATAAGCCTTAAACATAGTCAAGCCTACCATTTTTATTGGTTGATCCATTACCATAGCACATGAATTATGCACCTTAAGGTTATGACTTAGTCATTCTATCCTTGATTTTATTTTGGTTTCCACATTTGACATATCTGTGATCGCGCAACAAACAAACTTTGGTTTAATTTGAAATTTGAATGTTACCTCTAGAAGTCGTATCACGGTCTCGTCATCCTAGTACATGACTAACACACTTACCTTCAACCATCACCCCTTCGTCCTGCATAGCTCAGGCTTGCATTCATTGTTTCAAGTGGTATGTTTTGGTGCTTTGGGTTTGGAATTCATTTCACAGAGTGGTTTCCTGTTCTGCACGTCCTCTGGTTACTACCCACTCAATGCTCCAAATGGTTATTATGGTGACTCCCCAAATCCTTAGGTATCGGGTTTCTCCCGATTTTACAGACCTCATCCTTATTTTCGTGTGTTGGAGAACACAACCCACCTCTCGCTACCCTTGTTATTTCTATATGACCATATCAATGACGTCTGTTGCGAGGATCGATCCCAATGGTTCACAGGCTCTCCTCTCACATGACGATGTCGTGGATGACCTTTTGGCATATGGCTGGGAGGGTTTCATTAGACGGTTTGAGGGTTACAACCTCGCAGTGGCCCAAGCTTTCGCTCAGACTTTCGATGGCACCAGGGTTAAAATTGGGGATTTGTAGCTAGAGGTGACCGAGGGTTCCATAGCGGAGGCTACAGGATTATCCCAAGAGGGAGATCGATGGTTTAAGAACATCAAAATCGAAGGCGTGCCCTAGCGTTTACTCGTGGCCTCTAATAAATCGCGTTGTTGTCCAAAAGGTACACCAATTTCTCTTTTCAAACCACGATGGCATGGATTTATCTTAATGCTTAAGCAATTCATTACACGCGAAGGTAGATACAACCTAGTCTTCTTGTATCATGTCTGCTTGCTTATGGTTTTTCTAGGTTTCAGTTTGAATATTGCATTTTATCTATTGAAGAGTCTGCAGAAAATGGCTAAGTTCTATCAGAGATAGAAACTAAACCCACAGTCAAGCCTGTTCCACCATGGCCTCATCCAAATCCTCGTGGTTTCTCATCTGTCTAAAATTGGGGATAGTTCGGAAAATTTCTTGTTTAGAAATAATTTTACCCTACCTAAAAATGTAATAAAATCACCTCTGCATCTCGATGAAAACCCCATTCCCTGTCGATCTAACCCTACTATCAAAAACCTATATGTTAATCTACAAGAAGGCCCTGCGTTCATAGATCAAACCCCTATTGTTACCCAGAAGCCACCCAAAGGCAAGAATCGGAGATGCAATTTTGTGCCCAAAAAATCTTTGGAGGAAGTTTTGGGTGATTTAAAGGATAGGATTCCAACCGTTCCAAATCCCGAGCCAATTTGATTTGAGTTGAAAGAACCACTTGTCAAGAAAAAGTGTAGGCATAAGAAACAAAGCAATCCAGATACTAATTTCAAAAATAAGAGACCTGACCAACTCGTATCTAGGAAAATGAGAAATCGATAGTGTGATAATGAGAAATTGACACCTGTGATCGATATCGATGATCATTTGTCTAAGGATGACATCGATGATTTTATCGCTCAAGAGGATATCGATGAACTGATTCTGGGGAATGATATCGATATTGATCCAACACAGTTCAATTTCATTTCTAATCTCTCACTGTTCTTAAATAGACAAGAGGGTTTCTCTGGTATACAACACGATCTGAAACAAATCACAAGACAGATTAAATTTCCCTCTGCATAACATGCTCGACCTTTGCGTACGATAAAATCGGTTCACTGCAAAAGTTGTTTTGATTGGATTGTGAGATATTAGCATGATGTCCCCTATCTTCAAGCACAACTGAACCAAATGGTAGCCCGAAATTCAATACTCGTGAGGTAGAATGACAAGTTGAAAGCCTGCGTTCAATCAAACGCACACAGGGATAACAAGAAAATCAAGCCGTCTGGTAATGTGATCATTAAAAACTCAACAAACTTCAACACCATTATAAATTTAGACTTATCAGATGCCTCTTTGTCAAATCTCTAAAATGGTAAATATTTGTTTTGATTTTTTTTTATTTGATTATGTCGGAGAAGAAATAGATAGATTCACTTTTGATTTTATTTTTATTTTGAGACTAGCTATAGAATCGAAAGATTCTGTAGCCAGTCTATTTAAAATTATTTGTTTATATTTTTATCTAAAATTTGATTTCGTTTTATCATTTCAGGTAAACAATAGATTATGATGCTATGTTCAAGGAAAATGAATCATGGGTTAAGCATTCAATATCTTAGTAATTTCCCATTTAAAAAAAAAACAATGTCATTAATGAAATTATTTTTGATTTAAAGACTCCTACATGAGTATCCTTTTGTTACTCTATTTTTGTAAAACAAACGTATTTTCAAAGATCTTCCTCTATCTTGTATGATCAGAGGTAACAGATCCAAGACATGTTTAAATAGCTATTGTTTCCTATTGTTGAGGGCACGTTTTTATGAACCATAGAATGGACATATAATTTTGGAAGTGATATGAGAAAGCAATTTGTTGTTGGTTTTAGACCTGTGTAAACTGTACAATGTTTGTTTCATTGTATTCTCCTATAATTTCCATGTTATGAAATGTTACTTGTGTTGATTTAGCTTTAGTCTTTTCTTCACTTGATATTTTATATCGTTGGTTATCTAAATGTTGTCCATTATCTTTTGGCCTAGTTTGTACCTGTGATCGGTCAACTATTTAGGTATTTTTGAGTTTACTTCTGATATTAAATGGTTGATAACATCACTGCCCAGAATTGGGATTTATTTCCTTCTCAGCTATTGGTTATCTTGAGGTCACATGATATATAATTATTCATCTTTCTGTTGTTATAAATTTACTCCAAAAATATGAAACACTTCCTTGAATTTATTTAGGAAGTACTATGATTGTTTTTGTCATAGGTTTCCACTTAATGCAGGACAAGCAGGAGCCCACACAACGTAGAGAGACAAACTTAGTTTATTATCGCTGATCAGCTAGAGGTTAGTAGATGTATTATTTTCTTTTATTTAAAGTTATTTGTATATGAATGAACTTGATTGCATTATTTAGACGTTAATCAACTTTGTCTATTTTCGTGTTACCATTACAATCGTATTCATTCTGTGTTTATTAGTTTAATATTTTTAAGCATTAGAAAGAGTTATGTTCATCCTTGATCTTTTTTAGAAACTTTATCTCAAACAATTACTTTCGCAAGATTTTATTTAAACCTTGGAAAATGTATATAATCATTGTACATTAACACTCTTAGCTGAACATTTGTAATTAGTGTGTCGATTGTTAGAATCATATCTTTAGTTAGTTTTTTTCCTTTAGTTATTTTTAGGACCCTAGTTGGATAAAGGAGCCATAAAACCCGTCAGGTTAGATCATACCAAATGACTTGGGTTAAGTAGACAACCCCGGACCAGATCTATCCTTCCCATTGACGGTGTGTCATAAATGCCCGTCAACAGGGACTTGAAGGGATCCAAGATAATGGAAAAGAAGAGGGAAACGACAAAAATAATATCCCACTCCCTCATTAAGGCTATAGAGGGGGATGTATACATGATAACATGTCTATCCATCGGTCTGAGGATGAAAGGAAATTGATTTTGTTAATTTAGTGTCTATCATGGCTTGAAGAATGCACCAAAATATACCATCGAACTTACTGTCCCTATTAGAAACAATGGTGTTTTTCAATGCAAAATGAACCCAAACATGCTCAAAGAAGAGCTTAGTAGTCGCTTATGTTGTGACACTCTGGTAATATGGTGATAAAATTTCCATTGGAATTGATCAACAACCATAAAAAGACAATGATTACCATGATTTCCTAAGGGAATATGTAATATAAAATCCATGGAGACTAACTTTAAAGGATTATTTGGAGTGGGTATAGGAGTATATAGCTATTTTTTTATTATAGGTTTATAGATGGAACAAGAAATGCACAATTTGATATATTTGTTGATGTCTTGTTCGAGCTTTGGACAATAGAAGTACTCCTACAACTTTTCCATTGTATTCTACATGCCAAAATTCTTTACCACCCAACTATAATGTATCTCCCAAATCACCTTCTCATGCTTGCATGAAGGAACAAAAAGATGGTGTTATGCACATGGTTATGTTATATTGAGCAGAACATGAATATGACAAAAATTACCAACGAAACAACAAAATATAGAGAATAACACACCAAAATGATACCTTTATTGAAAAGAGAGCAATATTCACTTGCATCTTCAATGGAAAACCTCCAATAGAGCATTGCTCTATTACAATAATTCTCAATACAAAGACTTCTCATGCCCTCAAATCATATTTATACGAAATCTATCTACCAAAAGAACAATCTAGAGGAAGATATTTCTAGAAGCGGAAGCTTCTATTAGGTATTCTTACATTTGACTTATTATTTCTTATTACTATGCCTTATTTATTAATATCAACCTTTATTACATGGAAAATATATTATTCTACCTCGTGAGGGGTTATGGAGGTTAGGTCCCTAACATGCCCCCCCCCCCCTTAAACACAACCTTGTACTCAAGGATTGAGATGAGGAAATTGTTGCATAATGGTAGTCGACTCCCAGGTGACATTTTCTGGTTGTGTGTCCTTCCACTGAACAAAAAACTTGATATTTCACTGGAAGAGACGATGCTTGCACTGTTAGAATATAATGGATGTGCTCATTTTACCATTGACAATATCACTATTATCACCCAGCCATAGGCCGAAGCCACTCTCCAAGCACCTTAACCTTGACAGAGAATCACTCCGAAAGAAAACCCTAGGTAGCCAAACAAAAAGGTAGCTCATCTTTCCCCAAGGATAGTGCACCAACAAGAGATGATCAAATAGTCCAAACCCTAGCCAAAATATAGTCCAATCCAAAACGTAACTGCTAGCTGCAACAACTGCACCGACAGATCTTCTCCAAACCTGCACACAAATTGGGCAACTGCAGTGCGTGCAAGGGAGCTCTGCAGTTCTGAGAATGCCTGCCAGAATGAAGACTGGACTCTTGTATTTATAGTAATTCTGGCTAACTGCCTGGGCCGACTTCTCATTTTGGGTATCTGTCTGTTCAGTATATTATTATTTCTTCTGGCTGACTTCTTCTTTTAGAGGCTAATAACCTAATACAAATTATATTCTTGAGACGACAAGTCTTCTAGGGTTATTAACCAACTCATTAGGGTTTCTCTTACTTCCCGGAGTATTCTATTCTCATCAGGTTTACGCGTGGAGGTAAATACCTCCCGCAGCTACCATAATATCAACACTCCCTCCTAGCTAGGGAGG
>JASDQU010200902.1:0-12568 GCA_032191745.1 Picea mariana | reverse complement strand
GCTGTAAAAAGTGCAAAAATTAAGATCCCTTTTTAAAATAAAATATTTGCTCTACAATTTATTATCTAGACTAAAATTATTCATTTGTGAATGAGTTCAAGATTGAATTACCATTTCTCTTCAATACCATTGTTTTAAAGATAAAGTGATGAGTACAACCCAAAAATTTGTGGGATCAGTGACACTGTCTATACCTTAATTAAGAAACAAAATCAATACAAGCTAGAATGACCAATTCACTAGTTGCGGAGAGCTAAGACGACCAATTTAGAAATAGCTTGATATTATACTCTTGATTAGCAGTKGTTGTGACATGGCAAGGTAGCGTTTAATCAAAATGTTTGTATATCTTATTAGAGTATGTTATCATTTGATCTAATGTAACAATCCAGCACAAATTAATCGTTACATATGGCATGGATTGATCCAAAAATRCATTGAGTGTCATAAACACCCTATACATGTCAAGCCACTCTATCCATTGGATGGAGCACAACATCACACTATATGRAAAAAAAATGGATCAATCTATAGATTTTATGCG
Source organism: Picea mariana (assembly GCA_032191745.1). Classification (NCBI taxonomy): domain Eukaryota; kingdom Viridiplantae; phylum Streptophyta; class Pinopsida; order Pinales; family Pinaceae; genus Picea; species Picea mariana. Next base: position 12,024 of record JASDQU010200902.1, on the reverse strand, counting down.
AGAAATCTCTACATAAACAATAATCTCTATAATTTTTATAGACAWTATAAGAATTATCTTAAATTATTGCATCAATATGCATATTCCAAGCATGAGAAATCTCTATGCCTTCTCATGCATAAGTCAGTGTGGCTCTTTCTCGTAAAGCATGTGCTAAGCTCTACTTGTTTTCCCTCGTATTTAATMTCATTATGAAACCTAAATTTTCATAGTTTTTATTTTTTACCATTATTAATTTAAGGTCTTGGGTCTTTCTTTTGTGCAGGCTCAAGTAGTATAATTGGAAGATGTTTCCAAGTCGTTGCTAGGCGAATGCAAAGAATCAACAAAATTAAAAAGTAAAAGATCCATGTGCTCTTCTTCCAGTTTATTACTTATAAGTTTTCAAACGATTAAACCCAATTATTTTACTCCATTTTCCATCTCATTTATGTTGCCAAATTAAGGTGATTATACAACATTGCAAACATCCTTTCATCATTGAATCTCGCAAAAAAGGTAAATAATTACTTCGCACAAGTCTTACATGTGCTTTGAAGAAAATATTAACAAGTAGTGACACTTATAATTTTCAATCTCATTTCTTTAATAGACTCGTACTATGGAGAATTGGAAGCCTACTTTCACGTGGTTGGGAGTCAAAAACAACTCAAAATCAAGTGGTTAGGGGTCGAAGACAAACCAAAATACATTGCCCATGTTTGGTGATTTGGGCCATTTCAATATGAGATCAATCCACATTCAAAATATGTTTAACATTTATTATTATTTCTAAATCCATTTTAAGGAGACTTTCTCTAAATTGAAACATTTTGACTTGGGTCTATTAAATTCATCTTAGATCTATTAAACCCCTAAAAAGATGATATTGGTTAATCTTAACTTACATCTACCAGCGTAAATACATCTTAATTTTGGATCGAGGATCGAGAGGAATCAAATCAAATATTTCCAGACGCAAAACTCTTTTAGAGTGCAAAACTTGAGAAAAGATTTGCACTTATAAAAATTTGATCCCTCTTGGTACTTGATAGATCAAATCAAATATTTCCAGATGCAAAATTCTTTTAGAGTGCAAAACTTGAGAAAAGATATGCACCTATAAAAATTTGATCCCTCTTGGTACTTGATAGATCTGGGGTTAAGATGGATCTAGGTTGGTTTAATCAATATATATATATATATATATGAGGGATAAAATATATATATATATCATAATTTTTTTGGCAAATTTATCATAATTTATTTATCAGCTATGAATTAGAATAGTTATTATTGGTGAATGTTGACTCGCTTAGTTCTAAGTTTTGGCTTTTTTTCATCCGAATCCGGCAACATAAATGAGACACTCAAATTATACAAACTTAACCACTCAAATCTGCAGATACAACAATTTCTTACTGGATTTTGGGAAAAATGACTTTAAGAAAAACAACAATACTTAAAATAACTCCTTATGGTCCAAAAGGAAGTAGACTTTCACTTCGTCAAATATCATTAGATTTTGATCAATTAACCTGTTTCTTTAAGTTTGAAAAAAAAAACAATAACATTAAAATTAATTTAAATCATAATCTAAATGTATAAACAAATATTTATTTGATATAATTCTCAAAGTCATTATTAACTCTACATCATATATTAATATTAAATAAAATCAAAACCAAAATAATAGGATAATTTTTAAAATTTGTTAATTATTTCTTACATTAAGAAAAACAACTGCTTCTGTTCAATATGGTTATTTACTTATTGTCATTTGTTGTCAATTGGGTTTAGCTTGGATAGTTGCCCCGGTTTCAAGCTCATAATGAGTATTATTGTAATGTTGAGTCCATATGTATTGGAAAGTTTCCTTTGATTCAAAATTGAATTGGAAAGACCTGTTATTTCTGAGTGGAAAAAGATGGTTTTTTACTTGTTAAAGTAAAAAGATTGTTGAAAAACAGTTAAAGATGTCTTGAAAAGAAGATTTCATAAAATAAGAGTATTAAGAAAACGTATTTTGCTTTTATTTAGAAACAAACTCCTATAAATGATTAAAACTGTATCAGTGTATGGACTATGAGGAAAGATGTTAGATAAATTTGAATTTTATCATTAACCAAGACTAATAAAAATCAAATTTGAATTTTATCATTAACCAAAACTAATAAAAATCTAATTTCAACACTAACCCAAACCAAAATCTATGAAAAACCGAAACCCATAAAAATCTTAAAAAAAAGGTAAAACTCCTGGTTTATAAGAATGTCCCAAGCCATTTCACTTATTAACAATCACTTAATTACATTATTAAATTCAAATATACTTCCCAAGCCATTTCACTTCTTAATCACTTAATTACATTATCAAATTCAAATATACTTCACTATAACCACTAAATTGCAATATATTTAAATATATTACCACTTAAGTATTAAAAATATCATCAATATATTTTTTTAATTTGTTTCAATATTTTATCGCTTTTACCACTAAATTGTAATTTATAATAAACATTTCACTCCTTAATCACTTAATTACATTATTAAATTCAAATATACTTCACTATAACCACTAAATTGCAATATATTTAAATATATTACCACTTAAGTATTAAAAATATCATCAATATATTTTTTTAATTTGTTTCAATATTTTATCACCTTTACCACTAAATTATAATTTATAATAAGCATTTCACTCCTTAATCACTTAATTACATTATTAAATTCAAATATACTTCACTGTAACCACTAAATTGCAATATATTTAAATATATTACCATCTAATTATTAAAAATATCATCAATATATTTTTTTTAATTTGTTTCAATATTTTATCACCTTTACCACTAAATTATAATTTATAATAAATATATTGCTACACTTTTTCACCTTTATTTTTAAATTGCAATTTATAATAAATATATTGCCATAGTAGTATTAAAAATATCATCTATATATATTTTTTAATTTMTCTCWATATTTTTCCACCTTTCCCACTAACTTACTTGATTCAAAAYATTCCTAACAGCGTGAAGCAAGAGAGATTAATCACCCAATTTTATTTATTAGAAATAGCACAGAAAAAGCGCCAGAAAAACTGTTAAAAAAGTACTTTGCATTAATACAATAGACCGTACTTCCCTAAAACATTTGGGTTGACCAAATTATTTAAAGTATTTGGGTGACCAACCTTGATTGTGTACTAAAAATCCATGAATCAACAAGATAAAGTGGGCAAAGAAGTTAAAATCCATGATAGTGTTGTATTTAAAATATTTGGGTGACCAACCTTGATAGTGTACTAAAAATCCTTGAATCAACAAGATAAAGTTGGCAAAGAAGTTAAAATACATAATAGTGTTGCAACAGGCCGGATCTATTCAACAGAAATTAAACTATACCTGTTCGAAAACAGGCCGAATCTATTCAACAGAAATTAAACTGTACCTGTTCGAAACCTGCAATGCAATGGATGGCGGCAGCGGGTGGCAACCGGATGAGAAGGGTTTAACAGATACCAGATCAGCTTGACCAATAGACAAGGATAAATGGCAAGTCTTCTAACGTTCGAGATAACCACTCCCTTGAAAGGCCTTAAATACCTAGAGTAAAACATTTGAATAAGAGAGCCAACCCATGTTGCCTTCCTAATGGTATACGGACATAATAATAAACTTTAAAGTTATTGCAAATTCTCAATTATGGACTGATCCCAAACCTGTCAATTACATCCCATGAAAAACACCGGTAAACCCTGTTTTATCGATTAAAATTTATTTCGCATCTAATTTTAAATTCAAGGACGTGTTATGCCTGATACTTTTAACTTTGACCTTAAGGGCGTTGGATTGATTCGCGTTTCTATATCTTTGAAACCGCCAGTAATGACCTGATTAATTTATATCATCAAAAGTGCAAGCAATCTAATGTCAGTAATTACTGTAAATTCTAAATTTAAGTATCATCTAAAAAGTTCATACAAAACAAATTTTAAAAAGACAAACAGAACATAAAATATACCAAAGCTTCAACCAGATAAAAAGACTAATGGGATTATAATAAAAATTCCACCCGAGAAAATTACCTACGTATTATTATATTTATTCTGTAATATTGATGACACTAAACAACAATACATTATAATTTGTAAATAGAGATGAAGATCTTCAATGAAGTGTCTCGCCGAAGACTGGTCTTTCAGTGTGGACTTTAATTAACAAATACAAAATTCAAGATCAGTTTAGTGTGACTGAAAACAGCTTAACAAATTCCCACGATACAAAAAAGCTTACATGTTCTCACTCATCTCGCAAGCATCAAAATGCTCAGGAACTTTAAGAGCCCTTAAAAGGCATCTGTAAATACATTACTCACCGTGGACCTCCAAGGGTCCCCCAAACCAGTTTCACATTTTGAAACCCGGCTGGCATTAAATAATAATTTAACGTCAAAAAAATAACGAAGATCGATGACGCTTTGAAAGTTACTTCTTATGATCAAAATAATTTCCAAATTTTACATTTTCCTCGCATAATTCCGGATCTTGGAAGCACCGATGACTAGAATTACCTGACCCAACCAAAACTTACAACTCTGAATTGATGTGGGGCAACAATCTGGCTGGCATCAGTTTTGCTGAGACTGGCTTATCTGATGTCATTGCTGATGGGACAAGCAAATTTGGAGGCATTCTAAATGCTTTATGTTTTGGGGTAATGGACATCATGTCCATAGAACACTCGAATGAATCAAACTCTTCATCGTCACTTTGACTTTCTCGGTATCCCCTGTTCGATCTATAGGTCCCTTTGTTAACAGCCATAAAATCTTCAGAATAAGTATTCCTCTCTACATCATCATCCCAAGGCTCGGAATCTCTTTCATCCATTATGGTGTCCTCAAATTCGTCCTCCTCAACTGGAGTCTGACCCACTGACCAGAAAGTAAAGGTTGGTCTGACAAACCTGGAAATAAACATGTTGCATGCTTAAAGAAAATCATATAGAAGTACATATTCAGATACATGAGGTTCATTATCAAATGAAGAAATCCAAAACTACCTGTCTGATCGTTTTAGCAAGTATGGGTCAAATGGAAAGAACATATCAAGCCTCTCAACACCCCCAAAGGCCTTAGATTCCTCCATCTCCAGTGTATTCTTTGAACTCATAAATTCTAAAACATTAAATAGATGAAATGCTTTAACCTGCCTTAGAAATTCTTCTACCACTGACGGCAAACAAATCTGTCAAGCACCAAACAAACGTTTTATAGGTAAGAGATCACAAACAAACAAAAATCTGGAACAGGTGCTGGGCAAAATCTGAGTTCACTGTTCTGTTATTCCCATACCTTTAGTGGATTCAGTGTGTGCTCAATGATGTTTTTCAGTGGCAACTGTTCTAATAGTAATCTCTGTTGAGGATCATCCATTAGCATCTTCATTCGGAAACAAAGAATATACATGACGGCCTGCAATTCAAGGACGACAAAAACCAAAATTATAGGCAGAAGAGGACCTTCATCAAGTCACACCCACGTCTACCGGAGACGTATTCAAGCAAGCATTCAATTCACGACTAGAAAAATTTTATATTCTACAATTTAGGAAAACAGAACAGTCAATATAAAAGGTTACACCGATTCATCATATAAACAATAATGACCGCATATCCAATGATAATCTCATACATTAAAAATCAGAACACATCACTTTTGTAACACCATTCAATCGCCATATTTAACTTCAAGCACGATGATATGATTAAATTAATTAGCATTTATAGTATTCCTCCCTTCCATAACTATTCCATACCATGACCTTGTTTTGAAATAGTAACTGTTCTATGGCTCTAGAACAACGAAAAAGGGTTTTACCTGACATGCTGAATAGAAGACACCATGCACTCCTGGATTCATAGCCTTAAAATCCTCATTATGATAAGGCAAGTATTGCAAGCACCAATCTACCAACCTGTGAATCATGTATCCACAATTAGAACATCATAAGCTGACAAGATGAATAAATAAAAAACAATTACAGCTCACAAACCTTTTTAGTGATGCAGAAACAACAGATAAAGGCAGGTATTTAGCACGAGATAAATAACTAGCTAGATAAGCAGCTGCAGTCATCCTGCAAAAGAACAAACACCAAAAAGAAATTAACAAATTTAAAACAAGCTTTAATCACGTAAGAAATGTTGAAACTGCAAGATCAGTCAAGAACAGAGATCACATGGACCATTATCTGATAAAATTACAAAAATCCAAGAGGCCTATGATGTCCACCAGGTTGCACAACTTGAGTGGACCTAACAGTTGAGAACATGTGTTTTTCATTAGAGGTCACAGGATCAAATCTGGAGAGGTAAAGTATGTACACCTCCATAGACTAAGCAGTCAAATCACTGCATAGAGAGGGTTCCTAGGTCTCATACATCAATTTAGTGTTTGGCTAAGTCATGACCTTAAAATTAAATTATTATTATTGTTATTAAAAGAATAAGATAGGCCAACAGAATGCAAAATGAAAATATGCACCACTCTTTAAATGCGAGAAAGCTTCCTATACTCTGCAAAACCTCATGCTGAAACAACACAGCCCATCAAGACTTCTCCATTCAAATGTAAGCAAGTATAATTACCAATACATGTTTTCATTTGTTGTAAATGTATGTTTACAACAAAAATGAATTCAAGTGGTAGAGACCCCATACAACTCAACAAGGACAGCCACAACCTTTTACATGACCTTGGAGAAGTTGCATACAAATAACCTTATTTTCCAGGTGAGTCTACATGCAAAATCCGAGAAAGGCAAAAGAAACGTGTTATGTACTGGGAGAATCTGTTATGTTCTCGAAATAGTATTACTAAGATGTTCTTGGAGACCAACAAATTGTGCTGACATATTGCACAAACATAAATAGTACTGTAAATAAAGATTACAATCTAGTTAAAATGATGATTAGGCACACCAACTTTGTTAGGGTGAGGGTAACCACTTTAATTCTTTAACTAATATAATACCACATTCTAATAATCTCAATTTTGTGTATCTCGTTAAAGAATTAATTTTTAATGTCTCATCCTTATAATTGTTGATTTTCTATGTAACCACAATTCTAGTAACAGTCAGTGTTACATAATGCTACACTGATAAGGTGCACAGAACCAAAAGGGAAAGACACAAAGAAAAGGAAAGACCCATGCAACTCTGATCTTCATTTGTCCTTCATTTGACCATTTGGAAATTTATGTCTGGATGCATTACAATTATCCTCAAGATTATTAGATTCATAAAATCGAGATCAGATAATCTTGCAGTGATTTCCAGAATGTTAAGACTTAAATGAAAATTAATCTTGGCAACATTATGACTGGATTATCCTAGCGCTATGTACACCAAAAAAATCAAGAGTTTATGGTCCACACATATACACACCCTGACACACCAAACCCTCCCACAAAAGGAGACTACCCTATGAATGAAAATTCACCTTAGCCCCAACATGCTAGGTGCACATTTAGCAAATCTTTTATCCTAGCAGGGTTATCTTTTCCATAAAATAGAATCGATTTTAGTAAATCCATCCTTCTAAAGCCTAAATAGTTAATGTGCATTCCTCCTCCAGAAACCAGTAAAGGAAAAAATCCATGTTGCCAATGTTCATAGGTGGAGGCAACGACAGCATTACTGAATTCAAGATTGTAATACCCCGGTTTTTAACCCCTAGATTTATATTAAATCGTGAACATGTTGTACTGAGGTGGTTTATTTGATGGGTGTCAAGCCAAGTGGRCTGAGTTATAATAACCATGACATGTCAATATGTAAAATACCTTGTAAATATTTTARTATGGAGTCCAAAGCAAAGGGCCAAATAGTGAATGTTTTTKAGTCCAAATCATAGGCTTGGGGTTCAGGTGTGTGTGTATGTTCCTAAGATACCACCATCYGGAAATATTGCCATGGTGTGTTTAAACTATGTAAAAGTGTGTTTGAAAAGTAAACATAACAATATAATAACCACCAAAAAAGTTCCATGAGCAACCAGGGGGCTATGATATCACAAGAGGGGAAGAAGGGGAATCCTTGGGAAAACAAAACCATAAATTACGTTGCCACAAGTACTTTTGAGAAGTGCTATATTTTTACCCATGCTTCCTTAAAATCTCTCACATCAACGCTTGACTTGTGTGTAAAGCACAAGATTGTCACATCCTTGAGCGGAGGGCACATAGGCATCATGCAAAGACAAGGTCTCTTTTTGCCTTTTATTCATCATTCAGCCATGGAAATATTCCACTCTTTCCATTATTCTCCTCCCATCTTGACTTTCCTGTCCTTAGTTATGGAGTAATTGGTACAGACCCATGGCTAACATATCAGTAAACCTGCAACAGAAAACCCTTAAGCACAAGGCCAGTGAGACCCTAAGATAAGTTGAGGGATAGCTGCTATCGAGAGAGGAAATGGGTTTGTTCTGGACGAAGTGCCATGGTTGTAACTATGTAATGTCCACAAGCTCCGGAACAATGGTAAACCTGCAACCCCGTGTCTGTACCAAGAGTTACGTTTAGTTAAACCAATGGTTTACCACTCAGGATTCCCAAAGAACATTCAGTGGATCAGATTATTTTGCCTGCACTGAAGGAGGAGTCCTTACGAAACTTTGGGCAAAGAAGAGAAAGACCTTCTGTTGTGTGGTGTTTCGCTCCAAGGAAGACAACCCAGACTGATTGAAAAATAGGCAAGATGCCTGGAGAAGTGTATCCTTAATGGATTTGATGGTAGATGTCTTGTTTGTCTGAATTCTCGGGCACTGTTGGTTGGAACAAGAGATATTAGAGCCCCATAGCTGCTTTCTTCATCTTCATGGCCTCATGGCCCGGCTTGGGGGTGGGAAGTGCCATGGTTGTAACAATGTAATGTCCACAAACTCTGGAACAACGGTAAGCCTGCAACCCCATGTCTGTACCAAGAGTTATGTTTAGTTGAAACAGTGGGTTACCACTCCAGGATTCCCAAAGAACACTCAGTGGATCAGATTATTTTTCCTGCACTGGAGGAGAAGAATTCCTTAAGAACCTTTGAGCAAAGAAGAGAAACACCTTCCATTGTGTTCGTTTCGCTCCAAGGAAGAAGACCCGAAGTGATTGAAAATAGGCAAGATGCCTGGAGTGTATCCTTGATGGATTTGATGGTAGACGTCTCGTTTGTCTGAATTCTTGGGCACCGTTGGTTGGAATGAGAGAGATTAGAGCCCCATCGGTGCTTTCTTCACCTTGGTGGTATCAAGGCCCAGCTTGGGGGTGGGATCCATAGCTAATTCCCACAGTTGAGAGGTGTTAATAACTCCCTTGCAACAGGTTTGGTGGAAAAATTCATGAAAAATAAGAGAATTGATCTTTATCTTGAATGGTTTATCTGTGTTTTGTATGCAGTTATCTGAAAATCCTTGAAAGCTGTTACTCATGTGATTTTGGTCAATGGAAATAACTTCCATTGTGTTGTGTTTGGCTCCAGGGAAGAGAAAGACCTTCCGTTGTGTTGTGTTTCACTCTAGGGAAGAAGACCAAGACTGATTGAAAAATAGGTGAGAAGCCTGTAGTAGAATCCTTGATGGATTTGATGGTAGACGTCTCATTTGTCTGAATTCTTGGGCACTGTTGGTTGGAATGAAAGAAATTAGAGCCCAATTTCTTCGCCTTGGTGGTATCACAGCCCGGCTTGGGGGTAAAATCCATAGCTAATTCCTACAGTTGAGAGGTGTTATTCACTCCCTTGCAACCAGTTTGGTGGAAATAGTCATGAAAATAAGAAGAATTGTTCTTTACCGTGAACGGTTTATCTCTTTTTATATGCAGTTATGTAAAAATCCTCGGAAGCCCTTATTCATGTGATTTCATCAATGTAATGGATGTTCCCGTTTATAAGCATGAATGTGGTTCGGCAACCAGTTTGGTGGAAAAACTCATGGAAAAGAGAAGAATTSCCCTTTACCTTGAATGGTTTATCTCTGTTTTTTAGGCAGTTATGTGAAAATCCTTGAAAGTCGTTATTCATGTGATTTTCATCAACGGAATGGTCAATGGTCAATGGAATAGAATGTATATTTTTGAAGAACTAGAAGGCTGCCCAACAGGTCTGTCTTTGACCTCTTGTTGGGCTCTAAGTTTACTCAATCAAATCTGTCCTTGCTGCTGTTTTAGGACAGCAAACAGGTCTGAAATTTTCTGCCAAGAAATCTGCCTTCAAACTGATGGTTATATGCTCATTTAAGGTGCCCTTGCAAGTGTTTTAGTCACTGAATGTTATCACATGCAAACCTTAAAAATATATAGCACTCCTCTAGGATCTTTACAAGCTCCTACTGTTGATTTAAACACTAAGCATACATGATAAATGAACACAAGTATTTTTAGTCAACATGACCCTGGATAAAACCCCCCGAGGAAAACCAGTTTAGAATGAAAGTATATATATGTGATGTTTCAAGCATGGAAAACAAGTAAACAAATACAATGGAACCTGTACAAATAGCAAGCTCCTCTCAAGCTTTGCTAGAAGTTCCAAGAAGCATGAGCTCAAACAAGTGTGCCCCCTTCCTTTGTTGCCTCTTCCACTGAACTGGTGTGCCCTTGATCTTCTCTACGCTGTTTGAGAAACCCTTGCATGCAAATCTCTGTTTGTATGCTGTCCCAAACCTCCAACAATCAAATCTGCAAAAGCTCAACAACTGCTAGTACCTGCTAAGCTTGCACCCTCCTCCAAGGGTGCACCCTCCACCAAGCAAGAACCCTCACCACAAAATAAATAAGGCCCTAAGCCTCGGCCCTCCTTACGCCCTCCATGAAAAATGGTGCCCAAGCTCTCCTCTCCTCTCCTCTCCTCTCCCAATGCTTCCATTCTCATCCTCTTGCTCCTCTCCAAACTCTCCAAGTGAACAAATGAAGGAATGAGCCTCCTTTTGCCCTATCTGCCCCTCTTAAAGAATCATAAAGAAACCTAAAAAATCAATGGTTGGGATCACTCCAAGTCATATCTAATCCATGGTTGAGATCTCTCAAAAAGAATCTCAACTCAAAACCCACTTTGGGTTAAGTTTNGCACAATGGGTCAAATATTTCCCTCTGAATTAATAATCACTTTTCACTCAAGTGACAAATTTCACCCTTTTGACTTGGTAAAATGTCAAAGTGAAATTAGAAATAAAGTATAAGGCACAATGGGTCAAATATTTCCCTCTTGTGGTTAGAGACCCACAACCACAAGGGGACCACTTCCCAAGGTACAACAAAACTCAACATAGAAGTTCAAATTTATAAGCATGAATGTGATTCCATTTAGGTTTCCTTTAGTATTTCAGTTATGCAATGTTAATTCCAAATTATGTTTGCATGTGAAGCTAAGTTACCGGATCCGCCCCTCCTTGTCGTCGGATCCGCGGATCCGCGTATCGGAACCGGATCCGGATCCGGATCCGTCTAGAACCGGCCAGGATCCGCCAGCGCAACGGTTCCGTTTGCAAAGGAAACGGATCCTCAAAATTAGAAAGGGATCCCGTGCTAAGGAAACAGATCCCGATTTTTGCTGTCCCCACAGTCGCGGATCCGAAAAAATTTTCAATTTAATTTTAGGTTTTTGGTAATAGTTTAGGGTTTTGGTCCATGGATGATTATATAATACTGCCCCTACCCCACTTCCGACCAGAAAACAAGAGTTTGCTTTTAGTTTGGGTCGGTTTCCAATCAGCCCACTCAGCACATGGCGCACGCACTCGCAGGGAACAGTCTGCCAACATTCAGGGCCCAGGCGCACTCAGCTAGTTGCTACACGACAGTGGGAGCCAACAGCCAGGCGCACTCAGCTACAGGTCGGTTTCTCTTTTGTCGTTTACGGTTTCCCTGTTTGTCAGTCTGCATCCGCGGGGTTTCTCTTTTGTCGTTTACGGTTTGCCAGTCTGCATCCGCGGGTTTTCTCTTTTGTCGTTTACGGTTTCCCTGTTTGCCAGTCTGCATCCGCGAG
>JASDQU010200900.1:1156-16773 GCA_032191745.1 Picea mariana | reverse complement strand
CATCTATTTTCAAATTTTTCTATTTGTTTTTTATATTTTAAATTCAATGTTGTTTTTAGTCATTTTTCCATGCTTCTTTCAATCTTAAAAATAATTTTCACCATTTACTTTTTTGAAATTACGAATTTTCATATAATTATGTCTCCTTAATTAATTTATTGTTCCATACTTTTAAAATATAGTGGAAAACATCATTTTTAACACACTGTTTACCTTACTTCAATACATAGAAAATAATTGTAGTTAAATAACACTATTTTTGAATATTTAATAAAAACATATACATTTTACAACCATATATAATTAAAAACCTATACATTTTGGTACCTATTCGTTTAAAATAACATGTCAAATAATGTTTTTTATGGACATAATTGAACAAAAAAAAGTGAAAATTTTATAAAAAAATAACATTTTTTTTTCTCCATATTTTTATACATTTGAAGTAAAAAACTGACAACATTTAATAAATTTTTCCCTAGTATAGTGATTCACATACAAATAAAAGTAAAAAGAAAACAATAAAAAGATTCATCATAAAACAACAATAGATACATATTCATTCTTATTTTAAAATCTTAAAGCCAAACCATTATAGTTATAGCTCATAAAAAATTTACAAAATTGAGCATCGTCTTCAAGGGCATCTTAAAACTAATCAACAATATCATATATCCCAAATTCATCATTCTCAATAGACACTATCATCTTTGTCAACATCATTTTGTGCTTCCATTGTGTCATTTTTCTCTTCCATTGGCTCTTTGATATCTGCAAGTTCTCTAAAGTGATCCTTTCCAATCATTCCTCCTAATGGTACATGAGGTTCCTTTGACATTTTTACCACCTTTGATTCACTAAAATCTCCTTTCCTCAAGCCAACTTCTTGCATTTCATCTAGAAGAGCTAGAATAACTTTAATTCTTTGTTGAATAAAACTGCACTGCATTGGGTCACTTTCAATGGCTATGCAATTTCTTCCTTTCTATAAGAAACACGCTAATGTTGTATCTAATCACCAAATACAAAATAAATAATGAAGTTAAATACTGTAAAAAGACTTAAATTAAAAATAATATAAGATTGAAGTATGATTTCATAAATGTTAGATCATAATTCTTACCTGAACCTGAGAACAAATCCAAAACCCAATCTCCTTCATTTGAAAATGTATCTATAAGATAATCAATTAATGCTTGTGGTTTTTGATAAATGTTAACCATCTCTCCTTTCAAATCATTTTCCTCATATGTTAGCTTTCCAACCACAACATTGTATACCAATAAACTACTAGGAGTCTCTCCATCCTTTACATTGACACAAATAGAATTATAATAATCATATTTTGTCCAGATTGCATATGTATACTCTCAAAATCACGTTTAAATGGTTCTCTATTGGAGATATGAATATTAGGCTTGTGCATGTAACATAAATAAGTGCAAATTCAATTAACTTGTGAATTAATAAAACTATTTTCTAATCTTAATTGCTAAACATACACTTTCAATATCTTACCAAATAAACTGCATCCTTGTCTTTTCTTTTCCCTTGAAGCTTGATTGTACTAATCCTTCTTGTGTGTTTGAATGAAATACCAGAAATGTCCAAAATGGTGATGTTGTAACTTTCGTAAATCCCATAACCAATTTATTGAAAGCTTGGTAAGTATAAGGCTCAAGATCATATCCAATGTTTTGGATATTATAACCACGAGGGATATCCACAATAACTAGAGAGTATTCTTTTTTAGGAACAATATTTGCAAGTCGTTCACAATCACCTAATATCACTTTATACTGAACAGTGTCAACCCATTCCAAATGTAGTGATCAAGGGTGTCATCAAGTAAAATAGTTTGAAGGTTGAATGTATTAAGAAAACATACATTCAAGAGCTTGTTTTTCATATATTAGAAGAAACCTTTGACATGCGAAGATTTATTCAGGGATCGCTTCGTGAAGAAAAATGTATTGAGCAACTTAATGACATTAGCTTCCAACATCAATTTTGTTTCAAAAAAGTTGATGGGAAAACACTTATATGGGGAAAACCGTATTCAACTACTACAGAATGGGGGCCTTCATCAGGTTTAGCATTTTGAAGTTCATTCTAGATCGTCCAATATTTGCATCAAAGTTATTATTTTTACAATCAGTTGCTGAAATCCATAATGCACTGAGGCGTAATAGAGATGTAGATTATTATGAATGCTTGGAAGAAATAAAAAAGTCAATTAAAGATACATATGAGTACTTTGATGTTTCTGATTCTGTTTGGTGAGAGTCTGTTTTCAATAGTTAAAGTGACATAATTTCAAGCTCAAAAAAATGAAGATACATTTTTGAGGACTCCATTTCATTGGCCACAAAATATGCCAAATGAATCTGAAGAAAGAAACATTGTTGAACAACAAGAATCTCAAGGTGGTATTGAGTTTACACAAGAAGAGGAAAGAGAAATGTATATTGGTTCACAAAGGTCATGTGCACAACGTGAAGCCATGGAATACCTTTACATGGGTTCAATACAAGATATTAAGGAGGGTAGCATGATCGCAGTCTTAGCGACTAAAAATCCATATGGTTATCCATTATGGATTGCAAAGGTTATAAATATTGAGAAAGAAAGTGAAGATGTTATTGCAATTGAAGTGCATTGGTATGCAACAAGTACACACCCATTTAATGGTGTGTACAAGCCAAAGATGGTGGTTGAAAAATATGTCAATAGAAAGAGAAAAAGAAAGGGTCAAAATACAACTCGTCGTCACACTGACCTCTTAAAATTAGATGATGTTGACATACTTGTTTATGAATTCAATTTGACAAAGAGAGGAACTCTTCGCTCCAAGAAAACATATATTATCAAGAGGTTGCTGTCATAATAAATAAATGCAAGATAGGAGTCTGCTGAACCTAGTCGTAGATCTAAAGGGTTTTTGACATCTGAAATGTTGGGCATGCATGTAGACTCAGATTATGCATTCATCGACAATAGAGAAGAATATGGATCATCTACATCTTCATCCAATCATTCATCTGAAGACAATGTAGACTCTGATGGTATTTCAAAATCCATGAGTCAATCTAAATAAGTGTATGAAAAATTTTATGCATTTTTGATCCATATGATGTTTGTATGGTAACTAGAAATGAGCATTGAACTTACATATGATCTTACACAAAGTTATGAATCATTTTTATGTTTTATGAATTATATGTTTTGATTATGGAGAATACAATAAAATTTCTTAGCTCATATGTTTTGAATATGGACAATATAACAATACTTTTAAGAATTTTTTTATGTTTCATTCAATGTAACTTGTATTTACATTTTTTTTATTAAAAGTAATTTTTTTTTAAAAAGTGATGTTAAATTTTTAAAGTATAGTGTGATATTTTCATGGCATTATGTATTACCTTGTGCTTGGAGTGATAAACTAAGATTTAAAAAGTAAGCATTTAAAAGTTGATTTTATGATTTTGTTTACAGTAATGATGATTTCGTTTACCACTTTATAAAAATGTGTCATTTTAATACCCCAATTTTAGAATGGGTAGTACTTTTCAATTGGATGGTTTATTTTGAGGTTTTGGTTTTAATGTTACCAACTGCTAAAAATACGATTTCAAATTATATAAAATTTTAACATTTTGATTTTTTTTAATGTAACATCATTTTTTTTTATTTAGGTGCCGATTTTAAGGTTTTTTTTCTGAGCTATTGTCTGAGTTTTGAAGGCCATGTTTGAAAAATGTTGTAATTTTGACCCCGTCTAAAAAAATGGTGCTATTGGTAGCACCACTTTTTTATTTGGGGGTTGATTTTCATGTTTTTTATGCAAAAATATGGGTTTTTTGGGCCAGAGTTCTCGTTTTGAGTTCACAGTTCTCGTTAAGTCTGTAACTTTGTTTTTTCTGCTTTAGAGGATCTAAATCAAGAATTATACCTCATTGAAGCCACAGAGGTTGCAGACAAGCTGTGGATGTGAAGAATACCATTAAAATCACTCGAACAATGAAGAAGTCAGAGGTATTACTAGAAAAATCTACATTTTGACATGAAACATGGAGGTTTATCATGCATTGATAGAAAATCATGGTGGGAGTTTGCAAGCACGGTGGGAGTCTACACTAGGGAAGTCTGGGTTCAAGCGCCTCTTCGAAGTTGGGTTTTGGCATTATGGAAATTCTTGTTACTCAGGTTGATGGATTTAAGTTAGATCATGGCACTAGGTGGAAGGATTGCATGGCATTATATCATAGAATTAGGTGAAGGAAAACAAATAATTTTTCATGCAGATAGCCATGAAACTTTGGGAGCTCTAAGGACGCGAAAAGGATTCATGCAGAGAGCCACAAAACTTTGGGAGCTCCAAGGAAGTGAAAAGGCCAAGGCAAGATCTATAACAAAAGGTTGAGGCAGAGTGGTAGAAGTAGCTGAGTCAAGTGGTGTAGAGAAGTGATGACAATGCAACGCAATGATGGCAGCTCAGTAGAGTGCAGTGCATGCAACACAATGATGGCATTGTGCAGTGTGTGAACTGTCCAACCAAGCAACCATAATTTTTTATTTTAAAATCCTGACAAATATAGAAAATAAGTTGTTGCATACCAGGGCTAATTAAGTCAAATCATGGTTGACGATTCGATACAAAATTCCATATTTAATTTCAAAAAATAATATAAAAAATTTCATTTTTCAAAAAAATTCAAATAATACAGACTTTTCAAAAAACTTAGGATAATATTTGGGAAAAGAAAGTCACTCAAGTGAATTAATATGAAAATGAACGGAAATTAAGTTAAATAAATTAAGGTTTACAAATTAGAGTGCAAAACATACCAACTAATGTAATAAAATGCACCAACTAATATCGTTGACCGCCATGCAAAATCTAGAGTCCCTGGCCGGAGGAAGGGACTAATAAAAACCTAAAACAATGTTGGTAAGTGTTCCAAGGGTTATTATTTTTGGCTTCACCCATCACTATATTCCTTGCAAGATCAATGCTATAATCATATGATACAAAAGACGATGATTGGTTTTCTGAACTATTTAAAAAAAATGATCTCAAGAAATTATTTCAAAATGCCTTACCTCATTCTCCTCTTGGATTCCTACAAAAACCTTGTGAAGATACTCAAACCCCAAGAAAATGGTTAAGGAGCTTTGTGAACAGTGACTCCAAAGAAAAATGGTTAGGATTCCAAATATCTCAATGGAGAAGGTAGTGTAAATCAACCAAATCAACATCAAGGGTTTAAGATAAACAATAATAAGATAAATAATAAAATGAAAGTAGAAAATTCAACTTGATATTTTGATATTTTATGTAGTTTGTTTAATTTCTTAAATATTTTGTGAGTAGGAATTAAAATGATTTTGATTGGTTAAGAGTTTCTGTAAAAATATTCAATTTTTTAAGATTTTATATAGTTTCTATAAAATTTAGGCTATTTTTAAGGTTAATTAATTTGAGGGGCTCTACGACTAGGTCAGATGCAGGTCGTTGTTTTTTTGGGCCCATAGGCCTAGGAGCGAGGGCCGAATAATTCTTTCCTCCCGATATGTGACTTATCTCCCTAGAATATTCCCCGTGCTTCGATTTAGACGTGGAAGTGCAGGACTGAGGTGGATTCGCAGTACCATGGATGGATCTATAAGACGTCATCCTAGTGGACTATGAGGTAAGCCCAAAGGCCGAACGAGCCTTTTGAACTCCCAAGGAATTTTTGGGAAAATGTTTTGTGTCTGAATACTCTCCCCCCGTTACAAACAAAGCTCTAGTTGATGGCAACAAGAGACATTCCTCTTGAGCGAACAGTTTCGAGGCTCAAGCTGATGGGAAACAAATTTATGGCGTCGTAGGAGAAACCAGGTTCCTTCCTAGTGACGATTATTTTTCTCATAGAGAATTCAAAATTGTATACCTTCAAGCGTCGAAAAGTTATGTAGGTCAGGTATCCATAGGAGATTCGTCCAAAGGTTTATGCGAGGAGAAGAACGGTGAAAGCCACCCTTCTGAGACAGGGGAAGCGAGACTGAAGAAGAGATCAAGGTGCATCAAGGAGAAAAGAGGACATATTCAAATGGTGGTGGATATAGACATCCCAATCTCAGAAGTCTTGAAGCTCGTTGGAAAAAATTTGGTCGGTTGTTTTAATGGGCAATGGGTAGGAGAAGTAACCCTTAATAGATGGATGTATCAGTTCTAGAAACCTATACTAGGGTATAACCTAGAGGCTTATTCCATAGCCATAGGTTGGAACTCATTTATGCTATGATAGGAGGAAGACTATAACATATTACTACAAAAGGATTGGAATTGGGGCCTTTTTGGCCTAGTTCTAAAACCTTGGATGATAGATTTTGATCCAGTTAGGGAACCAATGAAAATTATGCAGGTCTGGGCCATCTTACCAGGTCTTCCAGTTTATTTTTGGTCAAGGGAGGCCCTGGAGGCTATAGGAAACAAAATAATCTCCTTGATAGGTCTGGAACCGAACCAGGCCTCCAAGGAAGACTGCCATTGGGCCTGGATTGAAGTGGAGGTGGACACCAGAGAAGGATTAGTTGAAAATGTGGATATCATTTTCGGTGATAGAGTTTGGAATCAAAAGGTAGATTACTGGAATCTACCTTTAAAATGTCATGGCTATCATGGAATCAGTCATTTACACACCTAGTGTGGCTGCCCAGATCCCCTCACCCAAAAGGTTTTCAAAACCTAGATAGAAAAATACACATTGGGAAGGCCAAGCTCAAAGAACATAGTCTCATTGGATGGAAGAAGTGTGGAGGTCATAATCCCCTTAGAAGGGAACCATGCCAAGTGCCAAGGACCTATCGAAGATGCTCCAAATTCAGGTAAGAATGACAATTTCCATTTTTCAGTTTCTCTCATTTCTGAGAAAGATGAAGAAAATGCATCTCTAGATACCACTGAGCCCCTCACTGTTTCTCCTCACTCTCCTGGTCTACTCTTCCCCCTATGATTGTTTCCCCTCTAGGAAGAGAGGCTTCTCCACCTTCTCTTCCCCTGACTTGTCCCAACTCACCAAACTTTGCAAGTCCTATCTCGCCAGAGTCTGACCTCTCAAAGATGGAGGTCCCCTCCCCTTCTCCTTCTCCCCAAACTTCTTTCCCTGATATTCCTCTTTCCCCGTTTAAGGAGAAATTTGCTGGACTTTCCCTTTCTCCCCCTCCTCCCAAGGTCCCCTTGAATTGCATGAAACTTTATTAGAAGAAAACCTCTCCCTCCCTTCCCCCTAACTGATCCTGCTCCCCCTGTCAAGGGTTATGCTCTTCAGTCTAGAGGTCGCCAGAATGATGTGCCTCCTTCCAAAGGAGGCCTTGCGCTTGACCCGCCTCAAGTGCCGCAGGTGGGAAGGAAATCCTACCTTCACAAAGCCCAGGAGAAGGTGATGGTGGAGATTCAAAAAGGAAGGTAGGTTCCAATAACTAGGGCCCTTAGAGCAGGGAGCGCCCATCACCCCCCTACAAAATGATCATTCTATCCTTCAACACAAGAGGGGTAGGCCCCCCCAAAAGAAGTTATCCTTCAAAAGGATGATTATAAGATTTAAACCCAACATAATACTTCGTCAGGAAACAATGTGTTTGAACAAAAAATCAAGGGAGACTCTTGAGTCGTGGCTCAAAAAATGGTCTTTCTGTGTTGTTGAGGTAGAGGGAATGTCTGGAGGACTTATAAAAAGGTGGATCTTGAACTTTAAGGCCTCATCATATTCTTCTTTCTATTCTTCAATTTTAGTCAAGTTGAGACACAAAGACAATGATTTTTTCTTTTCAGTTATGAACAGTTACAGTCTTTGCATTGACAGGATTCCCTTCTAGGAAGATTTGAAAGATGCAGGAGCATTCAAAAATCCCCTAACAATGGTAGGAGGTGATCTAAACTTCACCCTCTCTTCCAAGGAAGTGTGGGGGGAGTCTTCTAGGGAAGATCGATAAGGAGGGTTTTTCCGCTCCTTCCTTGAAAATCTACATCTAGTAGATATGGAACTGGCCAAAATTACTCCTACATGGAGGAATCTTCAAACAGGTAATGAAGCAGTAGCTAAGAGACTCGATAGATTTTTAGTTTCAGAGACTTTATTGGAAACGGGTATTTGCTTTTAATCTATGGTAGGATAAGGGAGCCATAGACCTATACTCCTTCAATGTAAATTAGGAGATGAGTCCCCCCAACTCCTCTAAAGATAAGCCAGGTCTAGATGGAGGAGGAAGGGTTTAAAAGAATGATCTACTCTAACTGGATTAAGCTGTCCTCATCAAATTCAGACACTCTGATGTTTCAATTCGCGGAAAACCTGTTAAGCATTCAAAGAGCTATAAAAAAATGGTTATCCAATTGGAGGACTCAAAAGTTACGATCAATCATTGAGATAGTGGAGAACTTGTCAGTTATGATCTCAAAAATAGATGTAGGACCCCTTAGCCTGGTTCATGTGAAGGAGTTAAAGGATCTAGAGGCAAGAAGGAATTCTTGGTTGGAAAAATAAGAAAAGGAATGCAAACTTAAAAGTAGGGCACTCTGATTAGAGGCCGGAGACAACAACACAAAATATTTTCATCAATTTGTGAATCTTAGAAGGAACGTAAATACTATTTGGGAAATAAAAAATGAGGACGAGTTGATAAGTAGCTTCTTTAAGGAGAAAGCATAAGCATGGGCAAGCTTCTTCGAAAAACTCTTCACAGCTCCAGAAGGTTGTCCAATCCAAGAAATCCTTGAAGTGGTTTCAAAATTCTAGCCGATTTTCTATAATGAAACAAATCAGATTTTGGAGGAAGAAGTAACATAGGCTGAATTACTTGTTGCTCTCATGTCCATGAAAAATGGTAGGAGCCCCAGTCCAAATGGAATCATAGTAGAATTATTCAAGCATTTTTATGACCTGATAAAATAATACTTATTGATGACAGTCATGGAATCACATAGGGTCAAAACAATTCATGGGGCCCTTAACTCTACCTTCCTTTGCCTAATTCCCAAGAAGCAAGAAGCATTCTCTTTCGAGGACTTCCACCCCATTTCTTGTTGTAATGTCATATACAAATTAATCTCCAAAATAATCACCAGGATATTAAAGCCTATGCTGTGTGAAGTAATAGGGGAGGAACAATTTGGATTTCTACAGAATAGACAAATCCATGATGCGGTAGCAATAACACAGGAGGTACCCCAATCGGTAAAAAAAAGAAACTATAAAGTGAAAATCTTGAAACTGAAATTATTGAAAGCCTATGATAGAGTTAAATGGACCTCTTTGAGGATGATTCTTATCCAATTAGGGATGAAATTAAACACAATTAACTAGATAATCTGATGACTCCAAAGATAGTCCTTCGTAGTGCTGATAAATGATGCCCTTTCTAGATTCTTTAAAGCCTCGAGAGGACTCTGCCAAGGATTCCCTCTATCACCATTTCTGTTCTTGATTATAGAATAAGCCCTTAGCAAAATCCTTAAGGAGGAAAGAACAAATGGAGTATTGCAAGGAGTTAGGGTGTCGAAATCAAAACTTGTTTCTCACTTACTTTTTGTCGACAACATCTTTTGTAGTGTGAATGGAGCATGAGGAGATATCCAGGCCCTGAGAAAAATCATAGACCGGTATTTCCAGGCTATAGGTATGTCCATCAACCTAGAAACATCATGCATTATACTCAATTATTTCTCAGAAATAGAATCTAATGAGTTGAGTAACATTATTCCTGCACAAAGAAAGAGCCTCGATGAAGGGTTTAAATATTTGGGCTTCCATATCAAACCAAATTGTTATAAATGAAGAGACTGGGAATGGTTAATTAAAAAAGAAGAAGCCAAGATTTCAATCTAGGTGAATAGATTGTTATCCGGAGGGGGAATATTAGTCCTGCTCAAGTCAATACTGGAAAGCATACCAGTGTACCAGAATTCCATTGCAACCATCCACAAGGGGGCACTGAAGAAGGTTCACAAAACAAGTTTACATTATCTATGGGATGGAAATAAGAAATTAGGAGGCATTCACTTAGATAAATGGTCTTCCATTGATCTCCCCAAAGTCTTAGGGGGGTGGGGACTGAAAGATATCTTCCCCTTTGCGAAAGTTATGGCATGAATAAACTTGTGGAGGCTAACAAAAGGTAATTCATTGTGTATGCGAGTTATGTCTTCAAAATACTTTGCTAACAAAACTATTGAGGAATGGTTCCATGTGCCCTTAAAATCCTCTAAAGGATCGATCATGTGGAAGGCACTTGTTGAATCCTTCTTCTTAGTAGGAAAATGAACAATATGGAAAATAGGGAATGAATACAGTGTCCATATTGGGAAGGATCCATGGTTGGGAGTGGGAAACAATTTTGAACTCTCCACCCCCCTTCCACAACACCTTCATAACCAAAAATTAGTCATGTTACATGATGCCTGTATAGGCTTCCCTCAACCTAGAGGACATCTAGGATGGAAAGGCATCACAACCCTTCCTTCTAGAAGTTTTGGCTGAAGAATGGGAAAATTATATAGGATTGTTATGCGAGAAATTTATTTCCCTGGACGAAGAAATAGATGACACTTTGTGCTGGTCCAAAAAACTAAAGAAAAAAATCTTCACAACCAAGCTAGGTAATAAATATTGGTAGGAGGAGAAGTTTGAAGGCCCCCCAAAATGGTGGTGGGGATCGATTTGGAAAATAAAATACCCCCTAGATGCAAAATAACCTTATGGCTAACACTAAATAACAAATTGTTAACGTGGGATAATGGATTAAAAAGGGGCTGGATTGGTCCAGGAAGATGTTCTCTTTGCAAATCCAATTCTGAATCAATTGACCATTTGTTCATTTTCCACCCTTATGTAACACATGTAACAAAGTCAATAAAAGAACAAATTAATGTTAATTCAAGCTGGAACAAGGAAAACTTGGAAGAATGCCTAAAATATTGGCTATAGGGTAGAGCATCAAAATTATACTCAGGGCTTCCAAGCATTGTCACTTCGAATATCTGGTGGGCATGAAATAATGCAATCTTTAATGACAAGTTCATGCCGCCAAAAGCAATGATGAACCTAACTCTAAATCAAGTAGTTGAATTCTGAGAGGATCCAAAAGCTATAAGAATGTGCTTCTCGGTTCCTCCGACAATTGATTAGGAAGTGCCCTAATGATATTTTGATGGTGCCAGTCAGGGTCACCTTGCAATGTGTGGTGTTGGGGTAGATTTGTTCATGAAACAAAACCATTACATACATATCAGATATGCTCCAGGTACCGGAAGCAACAACAAAGCATAATTCATAGCACTTTGGACACTATTGGAACGACTATTAAAAAATATGTCAGAAAACTCCAAGTCTTTGGAGACTCCAAACTGGTTATTGATTGGGCCAATGGAAAAAATCTACCCAAGACATAAGGTTAGCTAATATCATGAGAGACATTAATCTTACCTTCCATTCTTTTGAATGGCTCTCTTTCCACCACATCCGCCTGGAGCTTAATTCCAAGGCAAGTGAATTATCAAAGGAAGCCCTGTTACTTCGAGTCGGGGCCTTTGGATACTATGAATTCATAGAAGGTGAAGAATTAGAGGTTATGGAGTTCCGACTTTGAGAATTCCATGGGACCAAGGAACAAAAAGAAAAATCTACCCATAATTGAATGGCAAAACTATGTTTTGGTATGTCGATGTGCAAAGAACTTAGAAGATCATGTAGATTGTAAGAATTTTGTAAAGGAAGGCCTGTTAAAAGGTAGAATTTTGTAAAGGAAGGTCTGTTAAAAGGCAAATGGATCAAACCAAAACATGTATATTTTCACATTGGATTAATATAAAAGATTTTTTCTATTGGGAAAGAAAAATTAATTTTATTCTATAGAATTTGGGCGAATCATTTTTAAAAAAAATGGAAAATGATAATTTTGTTTTTGGGAAAAAGCATGGAAAATTAGTTCATGGGCCAAATTTAGCCCCTAAAATTTTCCCTACCTAAAAACATTTTACAAAGATGAAACTATGTGCCCTTATGGACTACCATTTTTAGTAAATAATTATGACAAATCAACCTATAGCTTCTTATCACTTAATATCTTCTTCTAGTCGTCTGAGAGAAATTGAGGAAGGCAATTGTGAGCAAAGAAGATGAGATTATAAATGCACAAAGATGCAGATGGCTTCAATCCTATTGAAAGGTCATAAAAATATTTCTGTGTGATTGTGGTAGTTGGTCTCTAAATATGATTTGGGTGTGAAAACTTCACCATGACAGTACAATTAATCGTTAAAATATACAATACAGTTAACCTACAAGGATTTTTCCAAATAGTACAGCCCGAGTTGGCCTAATGGTTAAGAACATGTGTTTCCTCCTAAGAGGTCACAAGTTCAAATCCAGAGGGGGGTAGGGTATGTATACCTTCGTAGACTTTACCAGTCAAATCACTGGGCGGAGGGGGTCCCTTGTCCCACAAACAAGGGGGTCTCATACACTAATTTGGTGTCTGGCTTGGTTGTGACCTTAAAAATATATTANAGTGGGCCTAATGATTAAGAACATGTGTTTCCTCCTAAGAGGTCACAAGTTCAAATCCAGAGGGGGGTATGGTATGTATAACTCCGTAGACTTTACCAGTCAAATCGCTGGGCAGAGGGGGTCCCTTGTCCCACAAACAAGGGGGTCTCATACACCAATTCGGTGTCTGTCTTGGCCGTGACCTTAAAAATATATTATTATTATTATTATTATCATACAAGGAAAGTGGATTCTCTTGAGTTGAGAGTGGACACGACCCTCTTCAATGGGAATCTACATTCGTTGATTTGGAAAAATAACTTATTACATGTTAACACGAATACGACCCTCTTAAATGGAAATCAACTTCTGTTGCTTTGAAAATAAATAGTTTTGAAAATTATGAGATATCTCTAACGCCATGGTTCTCCCATTCTTAAATTAGATTTTGAAATCCCTAGTCCCATGACTTTAAGTTGTAGTTCCCCACACAATCCAATTGGAATATGCTTTTGTTGCTGTCTAAATTATAAGATTTTTTTTTTTTTAATGGAATATCTTGAAGCACGAGATTCTCCCATAAAAACATGAATGTATTTTTCAGTTTTTAAATTAGACTTGAAGTCCCTAGTCCCACTTTAGTTGTAATTCATGTCATGGTACACATGGTTGAATATTGATTAATAATAAAGGTTTGGATCAATAATATGTAATTTTTACTAGAGATGCGAATACGTGTAAGTTGGGATATATGCATCATTGGATTTAAATAATATATTTATTTTAGTTGTAATTTATGTCATGATACATATGGTTAAATATTGATTAATAATACAAGTTTAATTTTGACAAATAATATGTATTTTGTAATAGAGTAATAAATGCTATATAAGTTGGGATATATACTTTTTAATTTAAATACTACATTTATTACTTTATTTCGGTGTGCATATTGTTTGTCCCTAGTGTATCTATCCTTAATGGATAGTGACCTTATGGTATTACATCCTTGTGCTTCTACCCATAGGTCCCCACATGTGATTCAATGTTACTGTTGAGTGCGTTAGATTGCTTACTCATGTGTAGTGTTTGAGAAAGATCTTGATCCGTGATCAAAATTGAACTCTTCCTAGTTCTTCCAGGGGTTCAAAGCCAACTTAAAAGTACAATTCAAAAATCTCCCTTGCATAAAAATGTAAAATTTTGAAATCACTTGTCATTTATGAAGGGCAACAAATACTTTTAAATTTCAAAAGAAGGGTTGCATTTTCAACAACTTGTCAATGTCTCAACTCCCAACTCTTGGGTGTTGAATGATCATTGTACCTTTAGTATTAGGTGAGGATGGATGTGAATCATGATCCAAATTCAGGGTTCAAGATCATCTACTTGCTTTTGACATCTAAAGACTAAATTAATGTCTACTCTCATTGGCTCTCATCTATTCCTTGATATGATTTACCCTTCCACAATATTAAATTTATCACATAGCTCATATCCACGTAATCTTATCACCATAATGGTGTATCCACCATTTTAAGTGTCACTTAATGAAACTTTCATAGAGAAGCTTGGAAACCTTGTCTTTTGGAGTCAACACTTGAATCCATGCATTATGAACATTGTTGATCCTTGTCGATATGAGTATTATCATCACATTCAATGTCCATAATTGATGTGTTCAAATCCCACCCTCACCATAATGTCATCTAGATTGTTATCTTTGATTTCACTCTTGCCTTTGTAAAAGCCCCAAAAAATTAGTCATGGGTTATGGGTGTAAATTGTAATAGCATTAGAAAAAACTACAAATATGTGTCTCAATGACAATTTTAAAGAGTAAAGACTATACATCAAACAAACTCAAGGAAATGAGGTCGTCTATGTTTCTTCATGTTCAAATACTTCATCTCTCTAAAGATATATAACATGCATGTTGGTTCATAGTTTTTTTGTTGCATTGGTAATTGTTTGTGTTTATCTCTCATTAGTGATGACATAGCTACAGTGTTGGCATCTAATATTTGATTATTATTTGAACGTATTCTACATTGACCTCTTAACCATTTAATATGTAATTCACGACATCCCTATTATTGCAATAGATACTTTGTAACGTTCCCCAACTTAACCGAGGAACTTACTAGCGAAAAAATACACATAAATTTGAAAATTTACTTCTAATTAAACTTTTTGTAGCTTATCAACTATGAATTATACATAGATTTAACCATTCCAGATAACATTATTTAAATGCAACTACAACATGTTGACCAACATGAATGTCACGCCCTCACTGAGACAAACCATGCACATAACCACCTTTTTACTACGTGTTAGGGTCCTAACCCGTACATAGGTAGAGCAATATATTCGGATGTAATAAAGGTCAATATTAATAAGGCCTTTCAATAAAATAGAATAAGGAGGATGTAAGAATACCTAATAGAAGCTTCTGCTTCTAGAAGGACCTTCCTCTAGATACTTCTATTGATAGACATATTTAGTATAAATAAGGGTCGAGGGTATGAAAACCCTAGCTTGGATATTATTGTAATAGAGCACTGCTCGACTGGAGATTGCCCCCTCGAAGAGGCCCGTGAACATTGCTTTTTGAATCAAAGTGCTATTTATGTTGTTGTTCTTATATCATTTCTATGTTATTGTGGAGATTATGCTCGTTATATTACTGTTATTTTTCCATTTCTAGCATTTTATTTCTGTTCTGCATACTTTTTATATCTGGTATATTACAAGTTGTATCAGAGCACTTTCCTTGGCAGAAATTGTGGGAATTTTTTTTTTCAGGGTAGAGACGTATTCCGACATCTTTAAGCCACAGAGCTCTTTCGTTACGCGCATAAACCCATGGTTGAGGGATACATACACATAGGAAATACAAGTGGTTCTTAAGCGCACATCTGTTAACCACCCTTGTAACCCCTGTTGGTACCCCTTCGAGTGGTAGCGCATCAGACAACACCTGTGTACGGATCGTCCTAGATTTCCTGAAGCCCTCTTTAGATAAACCGATCAGCCACCTGACTGCTATAGTGCCACCGAGAACAACACTTGGGAAGATAC
>JASDQU010200899.1:0-19192 GCA_032191745.1 Picea mariana | reverse complement strand
GTTAGATACCCAAGTATTCTAGTGGATGGTTGTTCCTTTATATAGTTTGGTGATGTCTACATGATTAAGGTATGAGATGCAAGTGCCAAGTTGGACCAGATATAGGCTTTGTTGGTTAGTAGTGTCTTCAATTCTTGGTGGAGCATTTGATGCGTCATATTAGTGAAAGATGATGAAGACCTCACTTGAAAAATATTAGCATAAGCACTCTCTAAGGGAGAGTTCTAAAATTATTAACTCTTAGTTTTCTTATGGAATATCGGGTTTGTTAATGCATTGACCATTGCGATATAAAGTTTGTCTCTATGTGGGTAGCTTTTTTGTGTGTTTTTAGGAGGATATCAGATCTTAGTTGGATGAGAGATTTTTAAATTGAGGATAAATGGTTGGAGGGTTGAAAAAAATCATCAACATCTTCCTCTATAGTTAGGAAGTGGTTTGATATAATATTGTATAAATATGTAACATTATTTGATAAATAAATCCTTCAACAAAATTTGGTATGTGGAAATGATGTCTACTCTCTCATTTTTGTACAATTAGCACTAATATAATATCATTTTCAATTTCTAATGAATATAATATAACTTAATATTTTTAAAATTAAAAAGAACCTCGAAACTTTTCAAGTTTAAAAAATCAATGCCATCACAATCCCAAATTAGGTTGTTGCTTTGAGAATTTTAATGACTTTTTGTAATTAATGGTTTTTTGGGGGGTAATTAATAATATTCATGAAGCCCATCGCCAATGAATGGCTAAAAACTAACAAAGACTGAAAAACTAAAATGACCTCCTTTTCAAGCAGGTAAAATATCCAATGCGAAACTACCTTTTCTTTTACCCAATGCAAAACCACCTTTAGTATCCAATGCAAAACCAACTCTGAAAATAAATTGAAGCTCCTCCTTTTTACAATGTATCTACAGAAGTCCCTTCCCCAAAGTATGATAGTATATTTGAAAATATGTAAAATGTTTGTCATTAAACCAAAATACAGTGAAAGAATGAATGTGGCCGGTGGGCAAGGCGGCCGAGTTACAAGTCAAACTCAAGACATTACAATTAATTATGTGGCGAATTTTATTAGATTTTTTGAAATTTTCTAAATATTCTATGTTTTGTTTGTGTTTAAATTAAGTGAAAATTTGTCAAACTTATATATTTGAATAATTAATTCTGTGACCTGATTAAGGAATTTTTTAACAGCACATTTTATCACTAACTATCCTACATCCTACATGTTTAAAATTAAATTTAAAAATCAATACTAGATTTATATTTATAAATTAATTAAAAATTAAATCATTTTGAAAATAAAATTTTAAAAATCAATATCAAAAAGTTTTAAAAAAATTAAATTTTAAAAATCAATATCAAATTTATACATTAATTAAAAATCAATACAAAATTTATTCATTAATTGAAAGTCAAAGTTAATAGATTCTACATAGATAAATGTAATAATCTTCTCCGAAGAAGTATTATAATAATCTAATTATCTTCTGGGAAGAAGTATTGTAATAATCGAATTATTTTCTTTGAAGAAGTATTGTAATAATCATAATTTAATAATAATTTTTTGTATGTAAAGAAGTATCAAGGTAGAATTTTTTTTTTTTAAAGTTAAGATGGATTTATTAATAAGTGTTGAAGTATTATGTTGATTATTATATTTTTAAATTTAATTTAAAAATTATTATAAATATATTTACAATAAATTTAAAGTAAAGGGTTGTGGATTTACATAATATTTTTATATCATTTAGCATTGCTAATTTATTAGTTAAGTTTTGAAATAATAATATTATAATTTTTGAACAACTAACTTAATTTAAAATAATATTCAACATATTGAATTTAGGTTTAAAATATTATTTAATAATATAAAACTATAATTTAGATTTTAAATATTATTTAATAATATAAAATTATAAATTATTTTTTGTTAACTAAAAATATTTATTGGTTAAAAAACCATAACCCAGGCATTTAAATTGAGCTTGCATAGGGTATGGACACCACCAACCATTACCATACCTAAATTTTTGAGTGCCTCTTAATAAACTAAACCCACACTTTAACAAACTCAACTAATATAAAATTTTAAAATATTAATAAATACTTATTAATTAATTTCTTATATTATCATAAAAATAAACCATGAAAAAATAATAATTTTAATTTTAATAATTATTTATAAAAAATACAATTACAAATAATGTAATGGATACATTTTTAGAAGAGTGTGTGGCATCCTTCAATTAAAAAGGAATTAACACGTGCCCAAATGACTTGGTTTCATTACAAGAAGGGACAACTACCTTCTTGATTTATATACTTCAAATAAAGATCATAGAATGGGTGCTTTAGGAAATAAACATGAGACGGCATACTTAAATTACCCGCTATTCATAAGTATTGAATAAATTTGCTTTATATAATTTTAGTTTAATGATTTTATAATCAAATTATATAATAAATATAAAATTATAAAATTTATTTGGGCAATTTTTATATATATTGTGTTTATGGATATGTGTCTTATTAGTCCCTGCAGTAGGCATAGAGGGACTATAGCAATCCATAATTCGTTAACTTCATATTAGTTTGTTCTTTGATCACAAATATTTGCATAATCTCTATTGTTGGAGCTAGGAAACTAAAAATATTGATTTTTATATACTACAAAGTACCATATATGTAGTGATTTGATTGGATAACAGGTTGGAGGTCTTATTGCCAGCTTTGTTATTCTCAATGTTTTTAACATATCCATATTTTTTTATCGTGTACAATATTTTTGAATCATATATTTTCTGTATGTATTGCTTGAATGTGGATTAATGCTAGCATTAGTTCAAATGTTTGTCTTAGCATTTTTTGCTACCTAAATTTATGGCAATGTTTGATATGCTAGCATATCCAAAATTTGGCCTTCGAATACATTCTCTAGTGTTCGAACTATTGTTACATAAATTATAATAAATTTATTTGGGTACGTCAGAGACCTGCCACATTACATTTTTTTCTTAAATGTTTATAGAGCATTTTTTACAGACTTAAATGTTTACCTAACAGGCTTGGCAGCGTTGAATGTTTACTCAGCAGGCTTGTTACAATACATTTTCTTCTGTTTTTTTTTTATTTATATACTTCAGCGGCATTGTTGGTTCACTGGTTCATGCTTGCTTTTTGCATCTCCAATGATTTTTTATTTGTCTGTTGTTGTTGTTCTTATTTGCATGTTTGTCTTGTTGCAGTTTGCACGTTTTGGGGTTCTGCAACCGCAATTGGAACTGTGTCATTTCTAATGGGCTAGTTGTTGCTTGCTTCTTTGTTCGTTGTATGTTTTTTATTGTTGTTTGATTCGACTTTGCAGGGTTGGGGTCCTGCGGCTGTAGTTGGGCCTTTTGGTGCTTCTTAACTGGGTTGTTATTTGCTATTTGTTCTTGTTTTCCTAGGGTTTGCAATGTTGGGGTGCAACATCCGGAGTTGGATCTCTTGTTACATTGTTTTGTTGTTGACTCTCCATAAAATACTATTAAGATAAAATAACATACAAAAAAATTGCAATCGATGTAAATTGCATCTCTTACGCGTTGAACCAGAGTTTGTCGGCCCCAAACTATATTTCATAGCTAGCGATGTTTTTTCCATGGTTTATGTTTTACTATGGTTTCATAGTTATGAGAGTAAGTTTTGTTGTGTGAGAGATATAGTTGTTCTCTCCCTTTTTTTTTCCTCTTGTAAACTGTGTTTCTGGCTCTATAGTTTCTCACGTTTCTGTGGTCATTCCAATCGACTGTCATTCGGTTGCATACTTAGCCAGTTTTATGGACGCGGCTTCGCGGATAAGTTCTATCGAACTATGGTAGCTCGTGTTCGGTGTATACATATTGCACCCAGAACTTCCCTGCTCTACAATTCAACACCGCACTCCTCGAACTGGTAACTGTGCCACTGCCTGCGATGAGTTTGTCTATCCTACCTACCTTTCCATACTTAGTCTAGTTATCAAAGTTTGGTTGTTTTTTCCATGGTTTATGTCTTACTATGGTTTCATAGTTATGAGAGTATGTTTTGTTGTGTGAGCGATATAGTTTTTCTCTCCATTTTTTTTCCCTCTTGTAAACTTAGTTTTTGGTTCTATAGTTTCTCACGTCTCTGTGGTCATTCTGACCAACCGCCATTTGGTTGCATACTTAGCCAGTTTTATGGACGCAGCTTCGCGGATAGGTGCTATCGAATTATGGCAGCTCGTGTTCGGTGTATACATCTTGCACCCAGAACTTTTGTGCTCTACAATTCGACCCCGCACTCCTCGAACTTGCAATCGTGCCTCTGCATGCAATGAGTTTGTCTATCCTACCTACCTTTCCATACTTAATATAGTTTTCAGAGTTTGGCGGGTTGACGCCTTTCCGGGTTCAGAAAATTTAAAAGCATTTTTCGCTCCCCTCCATCCCCACTACCTTCCGCCCTTCCCAATAGATATTAATTATTCTTTCAAAAGTCACAACTGACCAAACAGGGTCGAAAAGATTAGCTTTAATAAGCGGAAAGCTCAAGGACATCTCCCATTAAAATGAATAGACGGGCGAATATTATGGGATCTGGTAATTTCTTTTGCCTGCATTTTGAATTTGCAAAAAAAAAAATAAAAAAATTGGCTCTTTTAGTTTTCTTAAAGGCTTCAACATAGTCCACGAACATGTCACCCACAAAAGCCTTGACGTCATGTCCCTCTTTAATATTGTGCATATCTTAAATGTCAGATTTGAGAATCTGCTCGGATATGGGAATGTTCACTATTCAGTGTACATATTCGAAAAGATTGGCATTAATAAGCGAAAATATCGAGAACATCTGTTATTAAAACGAATTAACACAAAATCTACGGAAGATCATCCAGAGTTGCTTTTAAAAACTTATTGCCATTTCTCTCTATCATCAAAGAGTTGCGCTTTAGGGTGCCTTTGTTCTAATGTTCCTATTCATGGACATGTAAGACAACTTAGAGATGCAATTGAGGCCCAAATGAAAGAAGAGAGACTGGTTGTATGTGACGTGAGCTTTG
Organism: Picea mariana; assembly: GCA_032191745.1. NCBI lineage: Eukaryota > Viridiplantae > Streptophyta > Pinopsida > Pinales > Pinaceae > Picea > Picea mariana. The sequence continues at coordinate 14,112 of JASDQU010200899.1, read as the reverse complement.
AGTAAAAAAAAAACTCTGTTATCCAATAAAAACTCAGTGATGGGGAAAAAAAAAGAACAAGTATCTTCTGGTTGGTGTTCTCCCTGTATTCAATGCTTTAGTTAGTTGAAAAGCCTGCCTGGAGATTTGATTTTTGATCTTCTCTGTTTTCTTGTTGGGAGTTGTAATGAATTTCCAGGTCACCTGCAAAATACTTCTTCGTTGAAGTATATAGTTTCTTCCAACAACACAGATTTGGCAAGTGTATCGAGTTCTACAGATCGCACAAGAATTTGTCTTCCTCGGGGGCGTCGCACTTACCGTGGCTTGAAAAATGGTCTGTGATGTTCATGAATGGAGCGAAATATTACTCCATTTGCAAATGTAACCAAAGGCGAGTAACAGAAACTGTATGGGTGGATAAAACAACATATTATCAGTATGAAATTTTCTATTTCAAAGTTTGTTGAGCTACTTCTGGGTGTGGTAACCAACTTGACAGAAATCCATGTTCTTTGTCAAAGTTTGTTCGGTTTCCTATGGATGTAGTTATAGACTCCACATATTTGGTGTCACCTCTGAACATTCCAGACCTTTCTGTGGGTCGCCATATCTGCCACCACTATGACGAAAGATATATTTTGATGTGATCTGCAACATTTGATACACTTGCCAGACCTGTGATGATGCGTTCTGCAATATTTGATACACTTGCCAGACCTATGCTACCCGAAGAAGTCATGTACTTCAACAGAATAACATTTTGCAGCTGGTTTGGATGTTTCTTCTAATTTACTGTAATAAAACAAAGAAGTTCAACATACAAATCTTCAGGCAGGCTTTTCAACCAAACAGATGATCGAATACAGGGAGAATAGAAGTCACAACATACTTGAACTTTTTTCCCGTCCCATAGCTGATGTCACATAAAACAACTCCCTCGACTTTGAATTGGGCCTGAATCGCATTTCTAAGTTGTCTCGGATGTCAATGGTCGGGAACATTACAAGGAAAGCACCCTAAACCCCAAGTTTTTGAGGGCAGAGGGAAATTAATACTTGACAAAGAATGGAATGTTGAATAACCAGCCAATGCAAGCAGGCCATATCTGGAAGAGACAAGCTATTCAAAAAATTGGTATAGATCTAGTTGGCAGCACCAATTAAGTCCAAGACCCGAAATTGATATTCAACTTGTTTTTTATGAATAAAAGATTTGATCCTCAAGAAAAATGTCAACAAGCTTCATCAAAGTACATATTTTTTATTGGTCGGCGGCAGGCCAAATTACGATCATTGTGGAAAATAATCTCAACTGTATTTTGTAGCCCATCTTATTTGAATATAGAATAATTGCAGATTTTTTTTAATAGTGTTTTCCAATCTCGGGTATTTCTTTTCATTTTATTTTCTACCTTTTTTCCTTGTGTGTCGTTAAACATGGATGACAAGCTTTTCTTTCTGTTGCCCACTACTTCAATTTAAATAAAGGCTACTTTGTACATTGCTTACATTTTACATTGAAGATTAATTTTTCATATGCCATACTTATGTGGTGTCGGCCCTATACTTAAAGAAAGAAATTGGAGGACCCATCCTGCTTTCATTCTTTGGGGCCCATAAATAGAATGAATTAATGACTTACAACAAGGCAGCTCAAGTGTTGATGCTATGTTCAAGTTCAATATCTTGCATATATTGCAGCTTCTTCTATTTGATAATATCAGTGCATATATACTAATATGAGTACTATTGGAATAAATATAAAAACTTCCTCTTAGGAAAAACTTAGGCAATTATCTGGCCACCGGGTCCCAGGTTTGCGGTATTGAACAACTATGTTCCTTGTTCTGTCATATACATCTTGCAGCCAAAGAGCTTCTGTGATCTGAAATTTATGCTTTAACTAGTGATAACTCACCAGGGGTTCGAAAAGCTTGGCATTAATAAAGGAACGGTTGAAGCTGCCTTAATTACTTAAATTACACCAAATTTTTTATTAAATTTAATTTAATTTAGATATTAATGTTTATGGAAAGTCGACGTTTACTCATTTAATTGCAAGGAATACAAGATGAATATATGATAAGGAGTTTATCTCGTTGAAAGCAAAATGCAAATTCATGTTTCTTGTTGCATTATATACATCTAGTAGTCAAAACTTTTTTGGTTTCAACGAAATTTGCGAACCGAAGAGCATCCTGCAAATTGGGAGATCATTTGCATTTGAAACAAAAACAATCCATTAATATATATTAGTATGAATAATATTCAAATAAATATCAAAACTTTATCCATTAAGACATATTAGTATGAATACTATTGAAATAGATATCAAACCTTTCTCATGGCCAATACTTAGCCAATTATCTAGCCACCAGGCCTTGGGTTCGCGGTATCCAGCACCTATGTCCCATGTTTCTTCATATACATATTGGAGCCAAAGAACTTCAGTGATCTGCAATTTATGCTTTTACTAATGAGAACCTAGTAGGGGTTCGAAAACATTGCCATTAATAAACAGAAAAAAAAAAAGGTTTTTCGACTGTCAGATACTTATCCCTTTTCTCCTTTTCTTTTTCTGTCCATTATCGCTTTCTGGTTTTATACCTAGTCGTATTTCTATGATTGGTGTTTGTAGGGTTGGTGGGCTGACATATCTTCATCTCCATCTGTATCTCCACATGATGAATCCGACCAACCGCTATTCCTTTCCATAATTAGTCAATTGTATGGTCGTGGTTTCTGGGTTGGCGCATACGAACTCGCCTTTTCTTCTTCGCGCCCATTATCACTTTATGGATATATACTTAGTCTCCTTTCTATGATATCTGGTTCCAGGGTTGGCAGGCAAACATCTCTTCATCTCCATCTATATCCTCACATGACGAATCCGACCAACTGTTGTTCCTTTCCATACTTAGCCAATTTTATGGCCGCGGTTGCTGGGTTGGTGCTTACGAACTCAGTTGTTTATTATTATGTTATATACATCTTGCACTCAAAAAATCTGTGATCTACAATTCCACCACGGGTTCCTCGTATACATTAACTCTGTTCAAAGTATCTTTCGTTGCCTTCCATCCCCACCAACTACATGTCCTTCCTGATATACATTAACTATGCTCTTACTAGTGACTACTGGACACACTGGTACGAAAGAATTGGCGCCCGCTGCTCCGCCACACACAAGTTGACTATCGGAATCTGACATCGTCCCCTCTTCTGTGTTACACATTATGCATTCAAATGTTCTGAACTATACAATTTGGTTGTCGGGGCCTTGCATCCTCTCGGAAAACTTTGTGACCCTATTTTGGATCCTCGGGTTCGCGAGTTCACGAAAACTCCGAGTCCTAGTCATTCTTTCCTGTTCTGCACATCCTCGTACTTCTTTCCAGATATGCAACACCAAAGGTTTAATACTAGAACGACATCATGCAACAAGCGTAAAAAACTCGTCTTAAGAAAAAGTCGGGACAACCAACCATCCCTACAGAACTTGTCCAGAAACATGAAAAGAAGATCTTGCTTAGCGAAAGCAAGTCTTGGCCAGCATTTCCGTGTTCCTTACTTGCACACTTTTTCGATTGTGGGTTCCCAGATTGACGACCTCAAAATTGTGTTTCAAATTTTTCGTGAGTTGCAAACAGCCCCGGGAGTTCCGCAATATACAATTTGTCCGCAGGAATGTATAAAAACTCTTAATTCTCCTCTTCCCCCCCCCCTCTATTATCCCTTTGTGGTTCTATATTTAGTCGCAGCTATATGATCACGGCCTCATGGATTCACAAATTGGCAACTCTTTATCTATATATTCACACCATCATCCCGACCGACCACGGTCCTTTCAATACTTAGCCAATTATGTGATCATTGGGTCCCGGGTTTGTAGTATCCAACACCTATGTCCCTTGTTCCGTCATATACATCTTGCACCCAAAGAAATTCTGTGATCTGTAATTTATGCCTTAACTAGTGAGAACTCACCAGGGGTTCGAAAGGATTTGCATTAATACGCGAACAGTAGACGTTCTTCTGTGAGATACTTAGTCCTTTTTCTCTTGTCTTCTTCCCGTGTATTATCGCTTTCTATTTATATACTCATTTGTCTTTCTATGATCGTGGGTTCCAATGTTGACGTGTTGACATATCTTCATCTCCATCTATATCCTCACATGACAAATCCAACCGACCACTATTCCTTTTCATACTTAGTCAATTTTATGCCCGCGGTTGCCAGGTTGGCACTTTCGAACTCTATTACTTCTTGTTCCGTGATATACATCTTCCACTCAAAATTTCCATGATCTACAATTCCACCGCGGACTCCTTCATCCTTTTTCCCTTTTTTTCTTCCTGTGTATTATCAGACTATAAAGTATGGACATGAGATTTTATAGAGCATGTACAGATTCTGCATTCCATACCTAGCCACTTTTTGGATCACGGGTTCTCGAGCGGGCGGGCTCAAAATTGGGCCTCCATTGTTTCTTGCCCTACAAATAGTACCCAGAATTCCACGATATACAAATTGACAAGTGGGCATGCAGGCTAGCTGGCTCAACATTGCACTTCTTTTGTTCTGTGTCCTCCAAACAGTGCTCGTAGTTCCACGATATACAAATTGACAGACGGACTCTAGGGCTGGCGGGGTCAAGATTGCCCTTGTTTACAGATGGTAATCCCTATCAACTATCTAACAGTATCTAAAAACATTATTTTCAATACTAAATTAGCTCTTACTAGTGACAAGTGGACACACTAGTATGCAACATTTGGCATCACACCCTCCGCAATATACAAATTGACTACCGGATTCTGACATTGTCTACTCTTTCGTGTTATAGATTATGCATTCAAATGTTCTGAGCGAGACAATTTGAACGTCGAGGCCTCGCGCCATCTAGAGAGACCTTGTCAGCATGTTTTGGATCCTCCTGTTGTCGGGTTCACGAAATGTCCAATTCTTGGATACTGTTTCAGGTTCGTGCTTTCGAACTCTGTTGGTTCTTGTTCTGTAATATACATCTTGCACTTGAAATTTCTGTTCTCTACAATTCCACCACGCACTCGGCCCTTTTTTCCCTTTTCTTCTTCCTATGTCTTATCGCCTTCTGGTTATATACTTAGTCACCTTTCTATGATCGCGGGTTCTAGCGTTGGTGGGCTGACATATCTTCATTTCCATTTATATCCTCGCATGACGAATCCGACCAACTGTTGTTCCTTTCCATACTTAGCCAATTTTATGGTCGCGCTTGCCGAGTTGGCACTTTCGAACTCTGCTGCTTCTTGTTCCATGATATACATGTTAAACTCAAAACTTTCATCATCTACAATTCCACCATGGACTCCTAGAAATCGCAAGCTTCATTCTACCACGGTTCACAAATATTTCAAAGTATCTGTTGTTGCCTTCCATCCCCACTAACTTCCTGTTTTTCCTAATATACATTGGTTGTGCTCTTACTAGTGACAATTGAACACAATGGTACGAAACAGTTGGCATCCGGCCCTCCGCAATATACAAATTGACTACCAAGTTCACATCTTGTACTCAAAATTTTCGTGATCTACAATTCCACCATGGACTCCTTAGTCCTTTTTCCCTTTTTTTCTTCCTGTGTATTATGGATTTCTGGTTATATACTTAGTCGCCTTTCTATGATCGTCGGTTCCAGTGTTGGCGGGCTAACATGTCTTTATATCCATCTATATAATCACATGACGAATCCAACCGACCGTTGTTGCTTTCCATACTTAGCCAATTTTATGGCAGTGGTTACTGGGTTGGCGGTTTCGAACTCTGCTACTTCTTGTTCCATGATGTACATCTTGCACTTAAAACTTTCGTGATCTACAATTCCACCGCGGACTCCTCGAACCCGCAAGATTCACTCTACCACGGTTCACAAATGTTTCAAAGTATATGTCGCTTCCTTCCATCCCCACTAACTTCTTGTCCTTCCTAATATACATTGGTTATGCTCTTACCAGTGACAACTGCACACACTAATACGAAATAGTTGGCATCCGGCCCTCCATAATATACAAATTGACTACCGGGTTCTGACATCGTCCCCTCTTTTGTGTTACATATTATGCATTCAAATGTTTTGAACGATACAATTTGACCGTCGTGGCCTCACGTCTTCTGGGGAGACCTTGTCAGCCTATTTTGGATCCTCGTGTTGTCGGGTTCACAAAATCTCCAATTCTTAGTCACTGTTTCAGGTTGGCGCATTCGAACTCTGCTGCTTCTTGTTCCGTGATATACATATTGCACTCAAAATTTCCGTGATTTACAATTCCACCGTGGACTCCTTAGTCCTTTTTCCCTTTTCTGCTTCCCATGTATTATCACTTTTTGGTTATATACTTAGTCGTTTTTCTATGATCGTGAGTTCCAGCATTGGCGAGCTGACATATTTTCATCGCCATCTATATCCTCACATGACGAATCCAACCAATCGTTTTTCCTTTCCATACTTAGCCAATTTTATGGCCGCGGTTGTCGGGTTGGTGCTCTCGAACTCTGTTTCTTCTTGTTCTGTGATATACATATTGCACTCAAAATTTTCGCGATATACAATTTCACCATGGACTCCTTAGTTCTTTATCCCTTTTCTTCTTCCCATGTATTATTGCTTTGTGGTTATATACTTAGTCTCTTTTCTATGATCGTGGGTTCCAACGTTGGTAGGCTGACATATTTTCATCTCCATCTATATCCTCACATGACGAATCCGACCGACCATTGTTCCTTTCCATACTTGGCCAATTTTATGGTTGCGGTTACCGGGTTGGCGCTTTCAAACTCTATTGCTTCTTGTTTCGTGCTATACATCGTGCACTCAAAACTTCCATGATCTACAATTCCACCGTGGACTCCTCAAACTTGCAAGCTTCACTCTACCACGGCTCACAAATGTTTCAAAGTATCTGTCGTTGCCTTCCATCCCCACTAACTTCTTGTCCTTCTTGATATACATTAGTTATGCTCTTACTAGTGATATACAAATTTCCCTCTAGACTGTCCTATCATACCCTCTTCGGTGTTACACGTATTGCACTCAAAAAGTTCTGAGACATACAATTTGACCCTCGCACCCTCACCTCCAATGGTTGTACCTTATAACTTTATTTTGAAGCTTCTTTTTCCCATACCTGCGACCTCCATACTTTCTTAGTATGCAATTAGAAACCTTTCATGGTAACAATTGATGATGCAGGAACCCTCAACATTGTCATTAATGAGCGAAACGCTCGAGGATATCTCCCATTATTACGCATTAAACCAAGATCTGCTAAGAGTTATATTTTCCCTTCCGATTGTTCATCTCAAACACGCGTCATCGTGTTGGCCCGCTTAAGAAATCTACAATGCTTAATCACTCATTGTTGTATCCGGCATGTTCGCATTTCTATGTATGCAATTACTCGTGTTTAATGTTAACAATGCATGATGCAACAACTGTCCAAATTGTCATTAATGAACAAAAGTCTCGAGGAGATCTTTCATTCACACACATTGGACCAAGATTTGCACAGGGTTATGTTATCCCTTCCAAATTTTCATTTCATTCATCGTCTGGAGAAAACAAAAATTCTTGTAGACTTATGGCAGCAGGTCGACAATAGTTTTGTGGAGATACAGTAAATATCTTCAGACATCAGGACTAGAAATTCTAGTGGTCCAAGGCATACTTTTACTATTCATCCCATTCCACCCAGAACGAAGTGATTTGGACCTCTGGAATTGCTCGTGTAGGCTGTGTCCCTGAGGTTTTTGAATTTAAGAAGGTGGTCTCTTGGTGCGCCGAAAATATATATTCCAAGCCAAATAATTATTCCACTGCACGACCATTCCCCTGTTTCTTTGTCCCCTCAGGTATTCTGCAAGATGTTAAAATTGTCGGAGCCAACATTGACGTTTAGAGGACAAGACTGCAAGCAATTCCTAGAAAAACATGATAACGGGTTGGACATATTAGTTGAGTTCCTCGAAGACCCGACAACATTTCCTAAAGATATCACAAAGTTGCAGGTAAGTTCCTTTAGAAATCCATTCTGGGAAATTGCTTGGCTATTTACAAGAATAATGGGGTAGGCATCCACGGCAAGAATTTCCCATATAATTATTTATATTTTGTACTTCACAATCAAGGAACAATTCGTTTTCGATTGGGGGAAGCTAATTTCCATTGATATCTGTTCCCAGCTGTCACGATTCAAAGAATCGAATAAATTTTATATGTCATCCTACTTGATTTTCACAATAGTGCATTGTTGTTCGTTTCCAAAACATTCTCTATCCAATAAAATAAACTGTGGATTCGACCTAGTAACATTCTGGTACCAGACCCTATGGAGGCACAAGGCCTCCCATTGTTCTTATGAAATTTTTAATGTCTTTGTCTCAGTTTTCAAAGATTTATTGTTAGGGAAGGATGCTTCGTGGATGTCTGTCCAGGCAACCAAGTTTTTGAACAGGAAGGGCACACTTGAACAAAAGGAAAATCACAGTGTACTCATGGTCTTTGGCTCTAAGGAAAATCCTGCTTTCCTTCCATGCCACATCACGAACAAGATGTTTGTTGCAGAAATAGAAAGGAAATACAACCAATGGTTGCATTTTTTCCATGACAAGAAAAAAAAATAGTTCATTCCTCTGCCCTGGAAAGTCGGAGACTTCATGTGCAGAAACGTCAACAAGATTGACAAATTTGCCGGCCATTTCAAGAAATTGAACCTAATGTATGTTGAAAGGATAAAAGGGTTCGACCCTAATGGGATTTTTCGATAATAGTTACTGTCAATTGGATTTAACAACTCTTTTATCCATAGACACTTGACCGAAGACACAAACAGTGATGACAAAAATCTTGCTTCTGGCGATTGCGACGCAGAGACATTGCAAAGCGCGACTGAACTTTACAGAGAACAGGGAAAAGTATCTGGTGAGAAGAGTGCCCAATCCCCCACCAACACTCCCAAGAGAACGACATCATGGAGCATCGCTTCAACAACGCACCCCAGTAAGAAAGCAACCTAGAAATCTTTGAACGGAGGAGGAGATAAGAACCCTCCTCGCATAAAAATTGATAGTTCTCACAAAATTCCACTAACGAAGAAGAGAAAAAACAATGCAGGGCAGGCTGACGAACCCAAAATTGAAAGTGAACAGGTGCAACTTGAAATTGAAACTAAGCACATGCACAAAATTAGGTCGTTCTCAATGGAAATAGCTAAGACCGAAATTTTTTACGAAGATGAATCCTTCGTATTCCAGAGTGTTATTTTTGACAACCAATCTAAAAGTATGGTCATTGAAAAGAGAGATGTAACAAACAGGAAAGGAAAATCTCGCACAGATCTTAACTTTAGGGAAATGCGACCGTCCCAAATCTCCCTATTTCATCAAGTAACCGGTGATTCACTTCATGATTCCATTGGAGGAATTGAAGTGGAAAATGCTAGACTGAAAGACCGCCTCAATGAATTTGAGCAGGCTTTCATTGCCACCCCAGAATTTGCCATTATTTTAGAAAAAACTCTACCTACTACCACTGCAACCAACATGAAAGTATCCTCTACCCTCCTTGCATGCTCTAGAGCCCTTGTAGATAATAACATCAACAAAAGAATGCATCTAATTACTGAAGCCTAGGAAACATCGCAAAATTTAGTTTCCTTCTGAAAGAAGGCAAATGATTTGCTCAAACATTTGGAGGCGAATTTAAAAAATGATCAGCGTTTCTGTGAACAAGTGTTGACCCATTTTTCCAACCATGCCATCAACACATCGAAATTGAAAAGAAGACAAGAGAAACTCCCCTCCCCAAAGCGGACCAAAAAAGTAAAAGCATGTTGGAAAAAGAAATTTAAGAACCTGGAGCTCATTGTTGATTCATGTAAACAAGCCATATCAGAAAAGGAATAATTATTCACAAACTTGATCCAAATAGACTTAGACGGAAGTACCAACGAGGTTCAAGGCCCAAACTTAATCCTCAAATCCTTTTCAATGACCAAAGAATCCTTCCATGAACAACTTGATATTTTAAAGGGGTTGTCTTTCAAAAAGTTTTACGGCATAGTTTAACATCGTGTAGATGAGCTCGAGTGCTGGGTACTGGACTATGGGGCACACAATGAAGAAATTGAACAGAGTCTGCATAGTATTTCAATGGATCTAAGGAAATTATAAAATGACCTTTACGACATAGAAATCCGAGATGAAATCAACATGGCCCCCATGAGAAGCTACATCGAAGAATGGTTCCAACATAGAATGGACAACCTCGTCCAGGAAGGGAAACAACCAGTCGACACGACTCCACTGACCATCGACGACAACAACAAAAACGCATCAGCTTCATAGTAAGTCTATACTGGAATCTTGTTTTCTTTATCAATCCAGTTTAAGTCTATAATGTCATCTTGTTTTCTTTATCAATCCAGTTATTACCTCTTTAAATAGAAAACTGTAACCAAAGACTCATAACTTCCAATTTCTTCTTTTCAAGTCTTCCTCTCTACCATCGTGCACTTCTTCTTTCGACGTTCCTAATTCTTGTACTTATTTCTTTTCATGGTCCGCGAGAGCCCCAATCCTAGTCTATATGAAAAACGCATTTAAATTTCCAGAAATATGTAACAGGCATTATTAATTTTTGATAAATTTCAAAGAAAACTGATTCGGGAATGCCTTTATTGTATACTAAATTTTGGGTGTCCAGGAACCTTTGTTGTTTGTTTCAAAGAAAACTAATTCAGGAATGCTACATGTTTTGTGTCCTATTGTATGCTAAAAAACATTTGTCTGAGAACCTTTGTTGATGTAACAGACGTTACTACTTTCAAAGAAAATTAATTCGGTAATGTCTTTCTTGCACGACATTGTTACTATTCTATTGTATGCTAAATTTTTGGTGTCCAAGAACCTATAATTTGATAAATTTCAATTATTTTTGTGTCCATAAGCCTTTGTTTTAAAGCAAACTAATTCGGGAATGCTAATTCTTTTGTGTTTTTGCCCACGAACCTATGTAACAGACGTTATTACTATTCTATTGTATGCTTTTAAATGTTGATGTAATTTCCAGAAATATGTAACAAACATTATTATTTTTTGATAAATTTCGAAGAAAATTGATTCGGGAATGCCTATCCAGGAACCGTTCTTGTTTGTTTCAAAGAAAACTAATTTGGGAATGCTAGATTTTTTGTTTAATATTGTATGCTAAAAAATATTTCTCCAGGAACCTTTGTTGATCTAACAGACGTTATTACTTTCTAAGAAAACTAATTTGGGAATGCCTTTGTTGCACGATGTTGTTACTGTTCTATTGTATGCTAAATTTATGGTGTCCAGAAACCCATAATTTCATAAATTTCAATTTCTCTTGTGTCCAGGAGCCCTTGTTTTAAAGAAAACTAATATGGGAATGATAAATATTTTTTATTTTTGTCCACGAACCTATGTAACAGACATTATTACTATTCTATTGTATGCTAAATTTTATGTGTCCAAGAACCTTTTAAATGTTCTTGCACGGCGTTGTTAGTATTCTATTGTATGCTAAATTATTATTCTATTGTATGCTAAATTTTTTGTGTCCAAGAACCTTTTAAATGTTATTGCACGGCGTTGTTACTATTCTATTGTATGCTAAATTTATGGTGAGCCTTTCTTGCAGGACATTGTTACTATTCTATTGTATGCTAAATTTATGGTGTCCAGGAACCTATAATTTGATAATTTATGGTGTCCAGGAGCCCTTGTTTTAAAGAAAACTAGTTTGGGAATGCTAATTTTTTTGTGTTTTTATCCACGAACCTATGTAACAGGCGTTATTACTATTCTATTGTATGCTAAATTTGTTGTTTCCAAGAACCTTTTAAATGGTTGATGTAACAAACGGTCTTACTAGGAACCTTATTATTATTGTACACTAAATTTTATTTGTCCAGGCTCCTTTTAAATCTTTCCTGTACTATCAAACTTAGATACTAAGAACCTTTCTTGATGTACCAGACATTAATAATTTTTGATAAATTTCAAATAAAACTAATTCGGAAATACTAAATTCTACATGGATACCACATGTACTTCGACTTGCTACCCACGTGTCTGTACTCGGTCGCATTTATTCCCATTCCAACCTGGCAGGGATTACGCTGCCATGCAGCACTTGTTTTTTAAGTAAGATATTGTTATGAAAAATTGAGATTTGATGTATTTTTTAAATTGATACAGGGGAAAGTCATATGTGTAATGTAAATTTTGATGTGCATTAAAAAATAATTTGTAGGGAATTGTGTTGTGGTTTTAACCAATTTTTTTTTTAAATTAATGTTAGGTAATGTGTCAAATTTGTATTTAATTAAATGCTTATCCTTATAAATTTCTAGAAAACTTAATAAGTGACTTTGGTTTCTAGTATCTAATTTATTGTTTAATATATAAATTCTAAAAAACCTAGAAGACTGCAATCTACACAAAATGTATTTGAATTGCATTTTATATACCTTTATGTTCCCAACAAATACCATAAATACCTACCTATATGGGGTGTCAACAGGTGGGGCCACAAATACACACACATCAAACTAGGTCGCCACTCCACCATGCAATAAAGGGAAATCAAGGTGTGAGGAGAGGAGTTGTAATATTCAACTATGAGGGGAGGAGGATAGAGAGGACAGGGAGAGGTACAACCCTCTCCAGACCTATTACGGAGAATATCTCACAGGTGGATAGTAAGATCTCCCTAGGATCTTCCTATTAATCCTAGACAGACAATGGGCTAGACTTCTATGGCTTTCCTTAGAAACAAGCAATCATAATCACAATTACACAAGGAAATGGAAGAATGCCATACCTTATTCTAAAGGTTGTTCTTCGTATTTCATGGTTGTTGTAGTCCTGAAATTCTAGCTCCAAGTCCTACAACCTGCTTCCTACACACAAGAGACAAAACAATACAATTCAACTTCTCTTCCTAGTGTTAGAATCCTAGATCTAGCTTGGATCTAACCTATCTATGAAAAAATAAATCGCATTTAAACATTCATGCGTGAAATACAAATATTCATAGGAAAAAACCAATAATATTTTAATTCAAATAATAAAAATACATTAATGCTATCACCTCTTAAGATAAATGCAATTCTTAATGTAAATGCAGTCCTCCTTGTCCCTTGCTCCTCCACTTACTCCTCCACTTATAAATAATGTATATTCAACGAATATAATGCACCAGATAGTGATCCTATACCCAATCTTGATCGTGATATTTCTCACACATATAATACCCAATCTTAATCGCGATATTTCATGGACACATATAATAGTACAATCAAGAGGATATGAACTATGTTGTGCTTTTCATCATCATTTTCTAAGGTGAGGGTCACTTCTCATTATGTTCATAACTTCTTTTTTTTCCTAACCCTTACATAGTGTTATATACAAGGAGAGTGTATTACATCAATGTGAAAATCATGAAAAGGATTTCAAAATAAATGAAATGATATTCTAACTAATTAAGTTATATTTTTTTAAGGACTCGAAATACTTTGAATTCAACTTAAAAGTTTACATATTTAAAGGATGTAATTGATGTGTTTAGTACTTATAATATATAAATAATAAAATTAATTAATTATAATAAAATAAATGTTAAATCATGTGAATTTAGAAAGATAAATGTTAAATTATATGAATTTAAAAGTAATAATATATTGATTAAACAATTATAATATTATAAATTATAAATCATAAAAAAAAATTGAAATGCTAATGTTATTTATCCAAATTTAATATTAAATATATAGATAAAAAGTAGTTAAATAATCTCTCATAATATAAAATAATTTTCTAACTAATCAATTCCAATAATCTAAAAAAAAAAAAAATTGAAATGCTAATGTTATTTATCCAAATTTAATATTAAATATATATAGATAAAAAGTAGTTAAATAATCTCTCATAATATAAAATAATCTTCTAACTAATCAATTCCAATAATCTCAAGGATTTGGAGTACTATCAATTCAATTTAAAAGTTGACATATTTAAGCACTTATAAAATATTTTTATGAGAAATGCTATATCGTATGAATT
>JASDQU010200897.1:3146-19168 GCA_032191745.1 Picea mariana | reverse complement strand
GGTGAATGAAATGAAGTCTTATTTCCACTGCATCTCTGTGTTTATGTGTATTTATGTATTTCATTGTGTTCCTACATAAATCCGGATCAACTACTTGAACCTTTGTAGTCCCTTTCAAGCGTGATGTGATGGATGGAGGATGATATCCATAAAGTGCCAAAAATGGGGACTTATTTGATGATGTATGGAAGGATGTGGTGTACCACCATTCTGCTAAGGGAAACCATTTGACCCATTGTGTCTATTTATCATATGCAAAGCAGTGTAGATATCCTTCTATACATTTATTCACAATCTTAGTTTTCCCATCGGATTGAGGATGGTAAGATGATTTTTCATCCAATTGAGTACCCAAACAATAAAATAATTCAATCAAAACATTTCTAGTAAAAATTGGATCTCTATCACTTACAATAATATTGGGGACTCTACGTAGCTTTTGAACGATTTCCATGAATGTTATGGCTATTGTACTTTCTTAGAAGGATGAGAAAAAGAGAAAAAATGGAGATACTTTGTCAGTTGATCCACTACTTCCATGATGATAATCTTTCCTTTACATTTTGGTAAACCTGTTGTCAAGCCTCCAATTTGACGCCATTTGCATTGCCAATTGACCCTTTTTGAATTAACATAACCTTCCCTTTTCCATGATTTTCACTCCTTTCACCATGATTCTCATATAAAGGTCATTCGAGAGCTTAAGAGGTAAATTTAATGCTTAATTAAAATTTTCCCATTGTTTCTTTATGAATTAGAGAAGTTAGAAGTTGTTTTATTGCTAATGATGGTTTTGACTAGTTTAGATCTCATAACACATATACAGATCCGATAACCCACTTCCATGTTCGACATACTAGTGCGCTTCTAGAAGGAAACCCAAGACATGGGTTTTGTCACCAATACCCTTGACATACTTTTATGTTCTTCAACTCGCACCTAGGTTGCACATGTGAACCTCCAACTCATAAACAACATTTCAGCCAAAATTAATAATAATTTTTGGGCAGTTAACTTCTCACACAAATTTCGAGGCAGTGAAGGAAAATATAGAAAATCCAAGACATGGGTTTTGTGTGGAAGAGTCCAAACTGAAAAAATCAAGATAGGATTTTGAAAATGAGGTACTCTTTGGGATATATGAACGAATTTATAAAGATGTGAAACCTAGATTTTCTATTATGATCCAAATTGGCAACAGTTTCAAACGACTAGCTTTTGGCGCGGTTTTTGACGCGATGAAGACAAATCTTCGAAAACTAAAACATGGGTTTTATTCATGATATGATAAATTGATTAATTTGTGGACATATTCTTGAAATCAGAAATGGTTTAGAAGATTTAGTTGGATTTCCAACAATGGTTTTCCCAAATTGCATGTTGTGGCCATATTTGTAAAAATTGAAAATTATTTGTTTTCCAGTTAGCAACGACTTGGATCAAAATTATGAAGGTTGTTTTGAGTTTATTTCCACCTCTCATTTATAAATAAATGTGCGGGGGAGATTAATATAAGGAATAAGTTAGATAGCTAGATATTCAAAGATTAGACATTTATATTGACATTTTTTTATCAAACTCTACTATTGAAATCGTCTTAATAAAATGTTGATGTTCGGAAGAAACATTGTTGTGTATACAATTCGCCATTAGACTAGCAATCTTTTAGTAACATGGATCCGATTGGGACGGTCCACCAATTAATTCCATGTTGCCATTTTATTTTCTGTAAGTTTATATTTACACATGCAACAATTTTACATGTTGCACAGATTAGTTTAATTTCAGAGTAGTTTACTTTTGTTCTTAATCAAGTAGTAAATATTTATTTTCTAAATGTTGTGTGGATCATTGTAGAGGTTAGATGTTCCATTGAAGGCCATATTTCATGAGTAAAATTCCTCTTTCGAATCCCTTGAATTCTTGACCATTAGAGTAGGTGAAAGATTGGGATTGGTGCCCTTGGAGAAGCCTTGGTACTATTGGCCCAACATAGAAAGACACCCTAGTGATCATCATACCTCATAGATTTCCTTTATCCCTTACATTTGCATTTTTTGTTTGGTAGAAAAAAGATTTCTTATTGAAGGGAAGAGATGTGTATTGTAACTCTTCATGGTTGCATGAACACTTGGTTAACTCATTATGAAATATTGTAGCCTATGATGAAGGGGCTTTGTGTTGACACCCCAGTTAACACATAATTCCTAGATTTAACTTCTCAATGATTTCTCTTCTTCTCAGAAGTATTTTACATGCCTTTCTTGTTTTTACAAAAAAAAGAACAATTTCAACTAAAGGTGGGAATAAGGTTTTTCCAAGAATTGTATAAAATAAGGATTAGGATTTCATTAATTGAAAGACTATATCTTGTTCATAGTAGATCACTTCTTTGTTTTGCTACCCAGTGAGCGAGATTCTTTCCAGATTGCCTTATTTTTATTTTTTTTATCTTTAGTTCCTCGTAGCTCACTACAAGAATTCATTGAAGGACTGAAAATTTAGTAAGCTACTCATTGAAGATCGCATGAACATCCATGGATGAAATATTGTGATCCAAAGCCTTTATAGCACTAGGTTGTCATTATGTACCAATGATAGGTCATGTGGTGATTTTTCATTTGATTTGATTTATTACATTCCAAATTTTGTTTTGTAGGTGGTACTTGTTAGCATAGGCTAGAATAGGCTCTGTTCCTACATTTCCCATGCTTCCATCTTTATGTTTATAGACTCCAGAATTGATGATTTAATGATCAACAATAAGCTAATTAATTTGCTCGACATTTTTGGTGACGTTGTCAAGGAGGTGCTAAAAGGGATTAGAGCTTAGGTAGGTTGTTTCACAAGCTTTTTGTTTTGTGTGTAATTTAACTACAATTGCAAGTTGGGGGAGGAGAAGCGATAAGACACAAAGGCACCCTTGCTTCAGATTTTTTGAAGGGGTTATATCCCGACGCATTCACTTTGGTGAGTTTCTCTGAAGCCTCATCTTTACCTTTTATGAAAGTGTGTTTTGTTTTGCTTTAATTCATGGAAATGAAGAATCTAAATCATGTCAACAAATAACTTGGTGATAACAGGGTATTAGTAACAAGAGGGCTTCTGAGTACATGATGCATTTTTTCTTTGAAGTTGTTTTCGTTTAGAAAAAATCATTTATTTCTTTAAAATAGAAATGTTTTTATTTTAGAGTTGTAATATACCCTTGTAAACTAATCTCTTTGCAAGACAGGACCTACCAACCATCAAAATAAGGATGCTAAATATTTCATCGAGTAAAAGAGGAAGTGCTAGTCCAAGGAATCTCTCAAATCTTGACAACAACTAGAAACATATCTTTATCTCAGGAGGAACAATTCATTATTCCAATTCGAAACCTGATTGCATATTAGGAGGAACAAATCCTGATCGAAATCAGAAAAATATCCTCATCTCAGGGAGAAATAAAAGACCAAGGGATCCATGAGAAACACCATGAAGAAGACCTAGAAGATTTATTTGATCCTCCTTGTCAATTTGTAGAGAATATCAAAGAGTCATGTGAAACAATTGATGGCAAGTAGACACTAGAATATGAGTTTGAGCAATTTATTTCATGCGTATCATCAGATCCTTCATTTATTCTAGAGAGAAATCAACAAGGAGATATGTATAGCATGATGAAGGAGGACATGGAGACAGTATATAAATAACAAGAGAACCAAGGAGACAAATATCCCTTTGAAAGTTGGTTCTAGCCAGTTGTCAACCTACAATATTCCTCCATCATTCAATATCTCTTGCCACCATATCAATCAGTGCAATTGGTTCCTCATATTCAGGTATCTATCCAAGTATATTTTTCAAACTTGAATATGAGTATGTTTGAAATCTTGTTGGGCACATGGATTTATTGGAAGTTATCCCACACTTGAGGGAATGGATTATTTTCTAAGTAGAGTAGGATAATGTAGAAGAATTAATGAATAAATGAAATAAAAAAGATAAAATAAGTTCAGTTGTGGAAACCAATTCACTGGCACAACACGACATGAGTTTTTCTTGGAAACCAGGATTCCCATTGATCAAGATTCACAATAAGTTATGTAAGTTCATGTTGGTTCAATTTTGTGGTATGGCTCTTCAAAATCATTTTTTCGATGCTCGTGTCAAATGATGTGGGATTCCTTAAGGCCCACCTTCCCACAAATCTCATCCCATCGACTCCAACACATCATCTAAGAATGAGATTAGAGATGTTTATAATTACCTTGGGCCCTGCATACCTTAATGAATGGTTCTCTCACTATAAAAAATGGAATACATCAATGTCCATTGAATAATGAATTTTATAGGTGTTTGAATCCAACACATCAATTCACACCAACTAGAATGTACTTTTTTATATTTATTCCCATTGACATTAATGGTGGATCATCTTGCATTGGTTAACAATTCACATTATTGATTGGTAATCTAATGATTTCTTTCTATGTTAGAATCCAAGTAAATTTATTCACATAGATTGAATTGTACAAGGGGATAATGATGGAGACTATATGGCTTTATGATATTAACAACAACTTGCACCAACTTGATTTCTTATAGACGTGTGTTTATATATTGTTCCAATAAAGATCATCATTCAGTCTTGTCGATAGACACCATTCATTCCATCCTACTTGTTCAGCATATTCATATCATCTTTCATAAGTTTACAAATCAAAATTCAAATCAAAGCACAGTTATTTTAGAAAAGGAATTCATCATTCAATTCACTCTATATCCTTGACAATTTACAGTGCTTCAAAATTAATGCTCTTTTACATGTCCATCATTCTAACAATAGTTGCAGTGTCCAGCCTTCCAACAATATATTCAACATTCATACTTTTGTCATTTTTAGCATTTACAAACAGTCCTGTAATGACCATGCATGATCCAGAAGGATCCAGAATGCTCACAGAGGTCCGAGAGGATCCATAACTCTCACAAAGGTCCAGGAGGATCCCTAAAAGCCCAAAATTGTACCATCTCAAATTCTCTCAAAAAATACATCATTGAGTAGATCTCTATGTTAGATTTCCAACGACCTAAAAATCACCTAAAATGGAGTTTGTATGTAAAATATATGGATGGTCAAAGTTTAGGTCAAACTAATGAAAAAAGGAAAAAAGTCAACAAGGTCAAAGGTGACATGTGGCACCACTACAAAGGTGACATGTGGCATGACCATGTGACCATATGGTGCTGACATGGCCACCCCTAGAGCACCACATGTCACACCGTACATCCGACCTAGCAAGTGACTCAACATTTGTATGGCACAAGTTGACAAGTTAGAGTTTGAAATGTGGAAGGAATAGACTAATGAGAGGCTGCCATGTGGTAGCCTCCCATTGGCCATTAATGATTAGTGTTTATCAAAACTATAGGACTCGATGGGGGTCGAACCCATGACCTCATATAACCTTATACAGGTCTGCATTACTAATACGCCACATAATTGTTACTTAACCACATACATTGGCGATTGTATTTAACCTTAGGTAAAGGTTTGATTGATGACAAAAAGGGCCAAGGGCCCAAGCCCTCAAACCATGGTATTATTTGTATATAATGTAACCATGCGTCGATATTTGCGGGGTGTTAAAACTATATACCATTGTATATGTATACATATGTCAACATCCATGTTATTTATAACGTATGGTTTAAAACAAACAACATAAATATGGCATGGTCGACGAGGTTCAACATTCTGAACTACCACATAATATGCCAACAACTTAACCGTTGCACCCTATGTTACAGATATTCCACCCCAAATAGAATTAAATTGCTAAGTTTTCATATGGTGGTTTAGGGTCCGCGACATATTTATGGCCATGTGGTCCAAGGCCGACACACATCCAAAGATAGCACACATGCCAATGCTGGCATGGATCCCGAGGATTTATGAATGCATTGTTTTGCATGTAGAGAAAGGATCTAAGTTTGATATTGTCTCGATATGTGTGCCATGAGGCATATTCACTGCATATAGGCATGTTTATACTCATTTTGTTTCATTTTTTTGAGAGGAGTTCAATGGTGATGTTATTTTTGTGTTAAGAGGTCATTTTTGAAAGTTTGAGTCCATATTTCCATTAATCAGTGCCATAGTGCATCATTTGGTGTGTAATGAGTGTGAAATTGAGGCCATACAAAATATGGTTGAATTTATACTCATTTTTCTCAAAATTTCGCAAGGAATTCAATGGTAAACTCTATATCTGATTTTGAGTAATGAAAATAAAGAGAGTCCATCAATTTGGCTTTGTAAGTCCATGTTGTAATGTAATTTGACATTGTGAGATAATGAAGAGAAGTCTCACTATTTAAAGGGGACTTGAATATGAAGTCATATATATCGTCAATGTTGTATATTTGAGTTCTTTTATTTTTTTGCTGTGTTATCTCATAATTCTTCAAATTAATCATCATTTTATGAGATTTTGGATAAGAAGCACAACATCCTTTTTTTCTGCAAAATCACCTCAATATGATCAAGAATTATTCCAAATCATTAAGGGAATAAGTGGTATCTAAGGATTTTCGGATCAATGTAGTCCTATAACCATTTTTTTCAATTGCTACAGGACCCCTATATTAGTTACACGATGACCTGTAACAAACTGGTTGGATTTTGTCTTGCAATTTGAAGTTAGTTGGATTCAAGGTCAGGGTCTAGAGTTTCCCAAGTGACTCTAACCTCTTCTCTCCATCACTCTATAGGTCTACATCAACAACATCATCCATTTTTCTTCCCTTGTGCAAATAGTCAATCTCAACACCTACAATGTCATCATTTTTTCATCCCTTGTACATCAACATTTCACAATTTAGTTGGTTCAACAACAATAATTCATTGATCTCATGAGCTCAACATAATGCAACAATAGTATTAGGTTTCCTTTCTTTCCTCCATTCCAACATGCATCATGAGGTAAACTTGAAGTAATAAGGAAACTTTTGATTTTTTTGGTTTATTAAAACATGGGAAATCTACCCACATGAGCTCATTTGTATAACATATGTTCCATCGTATTCCACCTAATGATCCTATAATAAACCCTATCTCACTTAATGATCCTCTAATCCATACTATAATCTACCCACATCTTTTATCTTATAGC
This sequence comes from Picea mariana, assembly GCA_032191745.1. Classification (NCBI taxonomy): domain Eukaryota; kingdom Viridiplantae; phylum Streptophyta; class Pinopsida; order Pinales; family Pinaceae; genus Picea; species Picea mariana. The sequence continues at coordinate 12,008 of JASDQU010200897.1, read as the reverse complement.
GTACCTATATTCACTACCCCTTATTTGTTTTCCTCATTCCTATATAAACTTTGACCATACCTGCTCATCATTTGATCATTACTCCATCATCATTTTTAATGACCAATCCTTACGATTATTGTTTTTAAAAAATCAACTTTTAATGACCATTTCATTGCATGATTATTATGACGAATGGCCAATTGATTTCCCTCATTCTGAATTCCTCTTATTTCAAATCCCTTGGAGAATTCGAAATACGTATATCTCCCTTCAAAATCAGCATATTGCCTAGAACTTTGTGTCCCATTCCCGAATTCCTCATTGGCTGTGTGAATTGTTCATAGAAAAGTGCATTTGCATACTCTCTTACACTTGGATTTGTGGAAGCATGGAGAAACTTGGTGTAGTTAGATAGGAGCCATGGTCTTTGAAAACACTACAGGAATACCATGAACACAGTTCTAGAAAGTCCATACTCAAAATGTCGTAGGGTGGTTGTTGTTTCTTAAGAAATTCCAAGGCCATGATGCCTCTATGACTAGGATGTTCGTAGAAGGTTTTGATGGTCATGTTTCTCACATGGGGGATTTAGTGCTCAGACATTGTCCCAAGCCACTCACATGGGGGATTTAGTGCTCAGACATTGTCCCAAGCCACGAGACTACCTAAAACAGGGGAAAGGTGGTTCAAAAACAAGAAGGTTGAACAGGGGGTTTGGACCCGATTTCTCTCCTCAATCTAAGAGAACCTAGACTAGAAAAAATGGATACCTACAACGTGGATTGTAGAGAAGCGTTAAAAAACTCCTATTCATCCTCCAAAAGATCTTCACCTATGAGTGATGGTATGTTGTTACATTCCTTTACCATATTCTCCTTCTATTACACTTTCCAGCCAACAACCATTTTAATTTTCCTTTTTATCCATGTCAAAGTTTGGGTAGGATGACTAAGCATGTTCAATCAAACCCATAGTCATAGACTGTATCATCACGACTTGATCAAGATTTTAATATTATAGGAATTAAATAAGAAGGGTGATAATTGGGATGCATTTTTTTTTACATAATGGGTTTGTTGCTAAGAAGAATCCATATAAGGAGATACCTCTAGAACTAGTCATTAATTTTGATAATAACAATAATAACAATAGTGATGGCTTCATCTTCCATGGAGTTGAGGGATTCTGTTATGAACAAAAAATATACATACAAATAGATATAAATAGATAATAATTAATATTCAATAAATAAATATGTTATAAAGAGACAACTTCTTCATGAAAGATTATGTCTCTTATAAAAAAACACCTCTACATAGGTATATATACATCCCTAATTTGTTTATTTGTAAGAATCTCATTCATATTCTTATTCAATACATATAATTTACTATACTAAATAGATTTCTTCATATTCCAAGTATTTTAGATATTTTATGTATGAACCAGATAAATTCACCACATTAGTATTAAAGCATCGTTTTAGAACCTCATTTATGATCTCAACCCTTGGCCATCACGTGGGCTACCATGACCCTCATTTATTAAGGGTTGAAGAAAGCTACCATCACGTGGGCTACCATGACTATTAACTTAGATGTATGCATCACTTGAAGCACCACCTTTCCTCTTTGCTCCCATTAGGTTCTGGTCATTGCCTGCACAAAAAAACAAATTGCCCCAGCATTATTCTCATTCCCGTCTCCACCGTCTGATTTAGATTGGATAACAAGTTAAAGGTAACTGGTTGAATAAACAAAGAAGTAATAGAAGTCAAACACCACCATTTTAGAGAATCATGTCGATTCATAAGATTTTTTGGGAAGGGGATAAAGGTATTTAAAACTAAACGTAATTAAATTATGAAGGGACTAAATGACAAATAAAAAAACGTTAGATTAAAAGCTATTTAAAAAAAGGGAAAAGGTGTCAAATATAATAATTTTTGAAGGGTTTATTATAATAAGAAGGCCATAAAAACATATTAACTTGCAAAATCAAATCTCAAAAGAGGCCTTTAAAAATAATCTCTCTCTCTAATATTTTAATATTCCAAGTATTCTAAATTAAGATCCAAATATTTCTTTACCAAGGGTGTATCAAAGCTCCAATTTTGAAGTAAGAAGCAAGATTATTTAATAAAAAACTATTTCGAAAATTGTGAAGAAAATATTAAAGTACTTTTGATAAAGTACAAAGTTACAGGAGTTATAAGGGGATTTTATTTTCAAGGAAGTAATTTAGGAATTTTTTATAAGGATATTAATTAATCCTTAAAAAAAAAAGAAGTGTTATCATAAAATATCGACAAAAGTCAAAGATTCTAATAAAATGAAGGAAATAAGATTTTCTTATGGAAATTGTTATAATTCATGTTACGAGTTTTCAAAATTGAAGGGGAGTGTTCAAGGAAGAGAGGTTAACATCTTATCATCTTGGACCATAATGAAAATGACATTAATATTGATTTGGAAAATAAATTATTAATTCTAGAGTTGAATATAATTGAAAAAGAAGATATTTTTCAAATTAAGGAATTACAAGTAAAAATTGATGAATATGAGTATATATCTCAATTCTATGTTACAATTAAAAAATAAATTAACATCATTCTCGAGTTACCGTTGTTTAAAAGTCTAGCTACCTTCATCTTAAACATGGAGAAATTTTTTGTGACGTTTTCCTATAAGAAGAAGATGATGACATTTCATGACACTACTATGAGGTCAAAATTGATAATACCTTAATCAAAATACTTTATAGATATCTCGAAGGTGTTAAAGAAAATCAAAATTCAATATCAAAGGTGCAAAAATAATTTGACGAAATTATCACAGATAAAAATGAAGAAATTTATCTCATAAAAGACCAAAATAAAAAACTAATTACACAGAACAAGAAGTCAAAGGATAGAAAACAATGCATTCAGAAGTTGGAACAAGAGAATCAATTTCTTGAGAAGAACCTATAAAGGAAAATGAAGAAAAATCACATTTGAATAACCTTAGTCAAGGGCTTATAGAACAAATTACAAAGTTGAAAGAAGAGAAACTTGAAAATCCGGACTTGAAAGATATCAACAACCTAGACATTGAAGAAAATTCATGTCTAAAATCATAATTAAAACCTACTAATGAAAATTAAAAAGATTAAGAATGATAAGAGGTTGTCTGAAAACAAGTCAGAAAAAATCTAGAAGGAAGCATCAAAATCCTCAGGAGTAAAAATCCAAGTTGTGGAAAAAGGAAAAAATACAAATCCAATCCACATCGCAACTCAAGAAGATGCCAATCCAGTTAAAGAAAAGACATATAGTGATTTTGGAGTGCAAACAAAGGAATCTCCAAGTGTACTTACTAATTGAAATTCGACCATGAATAAGGCAACATAGGTGCGTGAAGAAAATCGTATATTGAAATTAAACCAAGAAAATGCTTCGAGTATGATAAGGGAAAATCATGTTATAAGAAATCGTTATCGACATCCAAATAATAAAAACATATGATAAGGGAAAATCATGTTATAAGAAATCGTTATCGACATCCAAATAATAAAAACATATATCTTAATCAGTCAGAGTATCAATATCACTTAGGAAGGAAACAACTAATTTATCATTCAAAGAATATTGATACCCACACAATTAAGTGTCATGATAACAATTTATCGTGAAAGGGAAAAGTTATGCAAAAGATTGAAATAGGATGGTCACATTATTTTACAATTCATAAATTTTGCTAAGAACTAACAATTTCATATCGTCTCGTATCATCAACTATGACAACTCCAAGAATAAAGAATGATGTGAAGACACTACAATCTAAAGAAAAAGATGGCCAACCTTTCCATCACTATGCTTTGAGGAAAAAACATTTCAAAAGGGGAAGGCAATGTTGTGAACAAAAATATACATATAAATAGGTATAAATAGATCATAATTAAACAATAATAATTAATACTCAATAACTGAATATGTTATGAAGAGAAACCTTCTTGATGAAAGTTCATGTCTCTTATGAAAGGGCACCCCTGCGTGGGTATATATACAACCCTCATTTTTCATTTGTAAGAATCTCACTCATATTCTTATTCTATATATATATATATATATATATATATATATATATATATATATATATATTACTATCCTAAATGGATTTTTTCATATTCCAACTATTCTGGGTATTTCATGAACTAACTAGATAGGTTCACCAGAACTTCACCATTCAAGAAGAAATTCCTAAAAAGGCCTCGTTGAAACAAAAATGCAAGCAACCTATCCCCAAGCATGATAATTAAAAGGATACCAATATCAGGGAAATTGAACCCTTTATTGCTCATAAGGTAAAATATAAGAATCCATCTATGGAAAATGTATGTGGGTAGTCTACATTCATTCATCTTAAAACAATTACCTAGAGCATGGCCAAGAAAAATTATCAAGCCCCGTGTGATGAGCCTCCAATGTAGAGTACTCCATGTCCGCACATAATTTAGTCCCCTCTACAACCTAAACTACATCCCACTGAAGATAGTGAACAAACTAAGTTTTTGACCTCTTTATCTAAAAACAAAACCTTAGAAGAAACCTTCCTAGCCTATGGCACCTTCTGTTGGCACAGGGGCAGACCCAGGGTTCAATGCTTCAACAACGCACCAACAAAACCCTAACTACCGACCCTTTCGGCAACACCTGCGAAGCAGATGAAGTCTCACCCGAGGTAGAGGCAGGGGGGGTTGTTGGACTCATGTGTCTACAACCTAGATGAGACACAGATCTGTGATTAAAACACTTAATAGAGCCTTTAGCCAACATCATGCATTAGTTCATACATCCATTCACATCGCAGATTAAACCCTAGATACAGAACAATGCATTAGAAACTAAGAACAAGTAGTTTTCATCACTTAACACATAGTTATTGGATCATATCTAACATTCATTTATCATCAATAGATCACTAAGCATCCATATATCTATCTAACATACATAAAGAATTCAAGATTTTCTATTCCTATTAGTCTACAGGGCTACCTCCACCAACTTTTTCTTCTTTTCTCTATTAGTCTTCAAGATTTTGATATTCCTCTGCTCCTATGCACAAAGCCACAGAGCCAACCCCTCCAAGAGACAGGAGGTTTGTGCACACCTCACCAAATCCTCCTTCCCTAAATTAGGTCAAGTCACAAGGCCTTACACAGTCTGTGCACAAAATCTCTTACAATCACTTGCACTTAGCTCTGCAAGTCTTAAAATACTCTAGTCATGCATTAAGACCATGAACTCTATTGACCTCTACTTACATCTCCTAGCTACGTATTTATACATTACAAAAGGCCTAAACATGGGTAAACCCATGGGACGACATCTCGTGCCCCTTACATAAACCATAACAGCCCAAAAAGCCCGTAAAAATGGGCGAGATCCCGCAATCTCTGCTTCGCCTGGGCGCTCCATCTTCGACCAACCTGTCGAAGTCCCAAAAATGGTCAAACACAACCAACTTTTCCTCAAAACTTGGTCGAGGGCCAATAAGCCCCCAAAACTCACCTGTGACTCGTCCCGATTCACTCTGATCTGGGCAATTCTTCTTCAAAGGCCTCAAGCTTAGCTCGAGCTGCCTCGACTTGCTGCTTAGCCATAGACTCCTACTCGACAAACTCCTGAATTACTTTCTAGGTGACAGGCTTTTCCAGGCATTGTTCCAATGTCACGACCATCTATTCTAGCTGTGAGCCTTGTCCCTCGATCTCTTCGAAGAGCATGCAGGCTTCGTCCTGCACCGACTAGAGTCTCTGTGTCACTTCCATAACCTTGCTATGGATGGAAATAACTTGCTTCTGGACTGCACATTTCTCCTGTGAGCTCTTCATCTTCTCAACTACAGTCAACAGTTTCATCTGTTCTTGTACGGTGGATGCCTGATGTTTCACCTCCTGGAGCTGTGCTTCCAATATCCTCAGCTTTGGATGTTTTGCAAGGCGCTCATAGGTCTGCGCACTTTGATCACTTATTTGTTTACATTATGAGGACAATGCCCTAATTCTTTCTACTGTGCTCATGGAAGCTTCTTCCCTCTAATCCCACACTTCTTGCGGACTGTTCAACACTGCTTGAAGTTCTAATTCTGCTACTCTTGATTGAAGTTGCTGAATGGCCTCAATGAGATTCCCCACTTGCATATTTGTTGACTCCAGTTCCTCCTGTACCAAGTCTGACATAGAACAGAGTTATCTAGTCAATGCCTCTTTAACCCCAATCTTCTCCACGAGCAACTGGTCTTTCTCTTTCTGGATTTTCTCTTTTTCCTCTTCTAACATCGCCCTAAGTTGATCTTTCTCTTTCTGCGCAACTCAAAGTTTCTCTAAGCCCTCCTCCTTTTCTTTCTTTAAGGCCTATGTGGCCTGTTCCTTTTCCTATTTGGATCGACGAAGTTGAACCTCTGTCGCATGTTCTAACCTTCTCAACTGGGTGGGATCATCCCCCAATTCTACATTTTCTGTTGAGGATGGCGCAATAGGCACTGCACGACTCAAATGGATAGTTTGTTGGATGTCTATGAGCTCTTTCTCTATTCTATCATACATCGACTCCTGCTTTTCCCCATGTTTCTGCAATATGTCTTCTGAAGTGTCTTCTACAACAATAGATCTATGAATAGATCTTTCTCTTTTCTTCAGTTCCCAACAATCATACTTTTAGGTCCCGACAACAAAACCATTTGTTGGCACAGGGGAATACCCAACGTTCAAATCTTCAACAAAGAACCAACAAAACCCTAACTACCGACCCTTTCAGCAACACCTGTGAAGCAGATGAAGTCTCACCCGAGTTAGAGGCAGGGGGGTTGTAGGACTCAGGTGTCTACAACCTAGCTGAGACACAGATCTGTGATTACAAGACTTAACAGAGCCTTTAGCCAACACCATGCATTAGTTCATACATTCATTCACATCGTAAATTAAACCCTAGATACAGAACAATGCATTAGCAACTAAAATAAAGTACTTTTCATCACTTAGCACATAGTTATTGGATCAGATCTAGCATCCATTTATCATCAATAGAGCACTAAGCATCCATATATCTATCTAACATACATAAATACCAATACACTAACAGTTAAAAAACATAAAAAATATCAACAATATTGCACAAAGCACATCAACACAGGATATACGTGGTTCACCCCAGTGTGGGGCTACGTCCACCAACTTCTTCTTCTCTTCTTTATTAGTCTTCAAGATTTTGATATTCCTCTGCTCCTGTGCACAAATCCATAGAGCCAACCCCTCCAAGGGACAAGATGTCTGCACACACCTCGCCAAATCCTCCTTCCCCGAATTAGGTCAGGGCACAAAGCCTTACACAGTCTATGCAAAAAATATCTTACAATCACTTGCACTTAGCTCTGCAAGTCTTAACATACTCTAGTCATGCACTAAGCCCATGATCTCTAATGACCTTTACTTACATCGCCTAGCTACTTATTTATACATTACAAAAATGCCTAAACATGGGTAAACCCATGGGCCGACATCCCGTACCCGTTACATAAACCATAACAGCCCAAAAAGTCCATAAAAATGGGTGAGATATCGCGATCTTCACTTCACCCACGTGCTCCATCTTTGACCAGCCTATCGGAGTCTCAAAAATGGTCAAACACGACCAAAATTTCCTCAAAGCTTGGTCGAGGGCCAACACCTTCATACTCATATCTCGATTTCGCCAAGCCATCCACTCTAGTACCACATGATGTTGATAAAACAATAGGATACTACGAGCTTGTAAAAGGGGTCTTATTCCCAGATACCGAGTTGATTTGTTCCATATTGGGGAGGAAGGATCATAATATTGACATGTTGAAGGCCGAAGTTGAAGAATTCAAAATTATGGACAAGTATATAAGGAATGAGAATAGAGTCCTGAAAGAAATATGTTCTCAGTTGCAGAGGGAGGATGACAGACTAACAATAGAGAATGGGACGCTACATAAAATTACCCAGAAGAGATATAGAAAAATTGAGATATTTCAATTTCATAATAGGGTCTTGGGAAGGAGACTCTTAACAGAGAAAGAAAGGAAAGAACCCAATGTAAACATATCCATTGGGAACGCCATTTGACATAGTTGCAACAATAACATTATTTTGAAAATTTTGATAACATGACATCAACTCGGGGAATATACATCTTATTTCATGAGGAAACACAATATATCAGGCATGTGAGATATGTCAAGCCTCCAATTTGATGCCATTTTCATTTCCAATTAACCCTTTTTTACTTAACATAACCTTCCCCTTTCCATAATTTTCAGTCCTTTCACCATGATTCTCATATAAAGGTCATTCAAGAGCTTAAGAGGTAAATTTGATGGTTAATTAACATTTCCCAATTTTTTTTAATGAATTAGATAACTTATAAGTTGTTGTATTACTAATGATGGTTTTGACTAGTTTAGATCTTGTAACACATATACAGATTCAGAAACCCACTTTGATGTTCAACATACTGGCATGCTTCCAGAAGGAAACCCAATACATGGGTTTTGTCACTAGGACCCTTGAAATTATTTTTTGTTGTTCTGCTCACACCCAGGTTGCACGCGTGATCCTCTAGCTCATAAAAAACATTTTATCCAAAATTAACAGCAGTTCCAGGAACTTAACTTTTGGCATGAACTCCAAGGTAGTGAAGGAAAGTATAGAAAATCCAAGACATGGGTTATGTACAAAAGGGTCCAAACTGAGTATAGGGTAGGCCGATTTCCAAAGTGATGTATGGTTTGGGACATTATAATTTTTTTGTAAATATGTAAAACCTATATTTTCTGTTATGGTACAAATTAGCAGTGGTTTCAAACAACGAACTTC
>JASDQU010200896.1:0-19168 GCA_032191745.1 Picea mariana | reverse complement strand
CACTGACCTCCATAGTGCCCAAACTTATGGCATGCAAAGCACTTGAATTTGCTCATGTATGTCTTCCCTTCACCCTTGGGCTTGTGTCCTCCCTTTGGACCCTTTTTGAAATTCTTCTTGCTAGTGGTAGCAAGAGCCACATTCTCCTCCTCATGACTTGTAGATGAATTTCCATGTACATAACCTCTCCAGGTCTCCTTTTGAACAAAGTCATCCCAAATATGTTCGCGACCGGGAGGCTTCTCCCTAGCAACAATTCCCTCCAAAAAAACAACCCATTGTTTGGAAACTCCATTCAATGCTATTCTCACAAGATCACTACCAACTATGGCTTCCCCCATAGCTCCAAGCTCATCCCTCACCTCTGTCAATCTAATAATTTATGTGACCACATTTTCAGCCTTGGTCATTTTTATGATCTTTAGTTTTTCAATCAAAACCATTTTTCGGTTCTCATTTGTACTCTGGTACAATTTAGTCAAAGACTCCCACATCTCACAGGCATGTGTCCTCCCCATTAAGTGAAGAATTAAATCATCCTTGATGGCATCAAGAATAAACCTCTTAGCTTTGATACTCTTCTTAGTGTAAGCTGCAAGAAGAGTAGCATCAACAGGTACCACAACAGGATGAGTAGTGGTATTTTCCACAATGTCCCACAACTCATTTTCTTGCAAAAGCAGGATCATCCTCTCCTTCCAATCAAAAAAATTTGTTGCCCCATCAAGTCTGTCCTCAACCCTCAAACCTGTAGCCATTGACCCTTTTCTACTGAAAATAATAAATTCAAAAAATATTCCATGTGAACTGATGGTTGTCCCAACTTTCTAACTATTGAAATCTCTGCTTCTTTTCAACTCAGCTCTGATACCATGTAAATTTTCAGACCCCAACTCAGTTTCAGTCTCATTGATCTTTCAACCAATGTTTAATGCCCAAACCCAATTTTATATCAGCAAATAAAACTTAGCAAAAAATTAATTTCAAAATTGAAACATGAGGATTTTGAACATCGTTTATAACACAGAAATAAAATATCAGCAACATATAAAACTTAGAAAATTGATGACACAGATATTTTCAGTCTAAATTTGACCCTGGAAAAAAACCCACAAGGGGAAAACCAGTGAGAGAGGGAGATTTTTATTATTTAGGAGCCTCACAAAAATTCTATTATAGCATGTTCATCTTCAAAAATTTAAATGACAAATTTACCTCGATAACCATGCCAAGTCTTCACACAGGAAATAAGCCAAACTCCTCAAAATTATTTCCATAATTTTCTGCAATAAATTGCAGGTCTGGTCCTTAATTTTTGTGCCTCCAAACTGTTGTACGAATGCCTCAAAATATGTTCCAACAAGTTCAGCAAATTTCTGGGTGCATTAATGGTTGTACGATCGCCTTGAAAACCATGCCAAACTTTCCAAAAAAACCTCATAGCAATCTGTCTCGATTTTTGTGCCAAGAAAGGACTATACAGAACTGTACAGAATTCATACGGTATGGCCTGAGTACGGCTGTCTATCCCTCCTCAAAATATCTGCCAAATTATGGTTGTACAGACTGATAAAATCTGTACAGTACATACATAAATAAATGTTGTCTGATGTCTCGATTTCTGTGCACATAAGTGATTGTACAAACCTTGAAATCCATGTTGTACGGCCTCCTGTGTATGCTAAACCTTTGCCTCAATTTTTGTGCTATTATTCTGCCTTGGAATGCATGCCCTAGCTCTCATAAATGGCTTCTCTCTTGCTGCTAAAAAATGCTCTCTCTCTTGCTCTCTCAAACAATGAATCAAAAACCCAACAATGGGTGCGCCCTCCAACCCTAATTGACCTCATGAGGTAGGTGAGGAGTTGTCTAATCCAATGGATGAGATTAGATTAGATGAGTGGCTGAGATTAAATGACTCTTCATTCACCCTCACTAAAGTCATAAAGTCACTGTTTAATTTGCATCTCACAAATTAAATGACTAGGGCCCACATTAGGCACTTTCTCACCCCTTAGGCGCCTAGGGATGAGAAACACTTGCCTAGGTACTTTATTTAATTAAGAATGTAACAATAACCACCCATGTTGATAGAAAACATAGGAGTCTTCATTTCATTGAAATTACATTTGAAATCATGATTTGAAATTTTTTGTTTGCACACATATATCACATGGTCTCTTGAGAAATGTGGAAATGAATAAAATTATGGGTGTTTTTATTGTCAACTAGGATAATGGATTTCCTATGCTTAATTCATCCAATTAACTTGAGTGTTTGGGGAGATGAAAGACTAGTGAGGAAGTTCAATGAGATAAATGGTTCAACTTCATGGGGATCAGAGGCTGGGGAATGATCATCTACTGGGGTATCTCTTCATCCTAGCTAACATTGACATCCTCATTAAAAAAATCCTCAGAAATGGCCATGAAAAGATTCTATTCCTTACACTTATTCCCTGGAAAATATTTGTCATCACAAGTATAGAAAAGACCCTTAAGTTGACGTTCAACCATTTATTCCCTGGTTAATTTATGGATCTTGAGAGGAGTAGCATTAGGGGCTGGATTGGTGGCTCAATGGAGAGGAATAAAGGAGTTTTTATGTTTTGGGAAGAGACTACCTATTGTTCTTACTTAAAATGTTGAGTAGTTTCTATATAAGTCTAGGGGCAATCCATTATGACATGTTCTCATATCTCATGCTTCAAACCACTAATAAATCGTTCCTGGAAGAAGGTATCGAACATTCCCTCTGCTATGAAATCCAATTGCTCAAAGGTAGTGATATAATCTTACACTATGTAAAGTTATTTCATATGGATCAAACAACCCAAATTATGTGTTTCAATGTCAAATCATTCATAAATAAATTCAACAAACTGTGTCCAAGAAACATACCCTCTCTATGAATTGTTTTTCCATTTCCACCATTCCCAACATTCAGAATCCAAATAAAGGACACCAATATGAATTTTGGACAAATCACAGTTAATGATTTGTAGAGAGAAATAATGATCCAATTGAGATACCTATCATGTGGGATCCAAGCCACAAAGTTGATCCATATTCACTTTGGGAAGATGGAGTTCACTATGAGGAGAGTTAGAATGAAAGGGAATAGAATCATAGGAATCAAGTCATGTTGGGTTATAAGGTTATTAAGAGGAGGTAGGCCCCTTTATGGATTTAGCTAGTCATGGATCTTGGTAGCAAATGATTTAAGGTTGCATTCCATGTGTGCATTGATGGCTTCCATTTTGACATTTATGGTGGAATGAATGGTGGAATTGATGGTGGAATTAAGGGATTTAATATTGGCATGTTATCCTCTTATTCATACGCAATCATGAAGTCCTAGTATACCACCCTTGTATATTTCACATACTAGGATATAGTTGTTATCCTAAGTTTATTTCTAGATTCCTATATTGCCTCCTCCTACCTTATCTTTCGATGACATGTCGATGTGAGATAAATTAGTGACCAGTAATCAAACTGTGGAAAAGATATATCAAAGTATCAATCAAATCAACAGGATTCTACATCAGTCATGGGGACAAATCATTGTTAAGGATTCAATATAATTTATACTCACAACATTTTATTTATTAGTTTGAAATCAAATTTAAGTTGAGTTGAATTGAATTTTTCACAAGGTGCCTCCTCAGTTGAGCCTGACACTACAATTCATTGCAATTTTTAGTCGAAACTAATAATATTGAGTTAAAACTTGTTGAAATCAAACTAAAACAATCGTAATACTTTGGGATGCATTTTCAGTGGTAACCGACATCCTCAACTTCCTGGAAGAAAATTCAAGCAAGTGTGGAGTTCAAGTGAGTGACTTCAAGAGTATAAGTCAATTTTAAATACAAGTGAGCACCTTTAAGCGAGTGAGTTCAAGAGAAAAAATCCAAGTGAGAAATTTCAAGAAAGGGTATCAAGTGAGTGAGTTAGAAGACATAATTCCAATGGAGCGAAATATATAATTATTAGAGTTATTGAACACTCTAATAATCACTTATGAAGACAACACAATGATACTAAAAAAATAAACTCTACAATCTGTTCTAACTTGTTTGTGGGTGATGCAAGATAAAGTTAGAATTCTTTAATATAAATCCCAACTATTGAATGATGAGATCAAGGATCTCAAAAAGAAACATCCAATGAGGTGTTATGAACTACTTTTTGTTCAGAAAAAAACTTCTCTACAATGATGATGATGATGATGATGATGATGATGATGATGATGATGATCATGGTCATACAAATCAACAGTGCACTCCAGAGAAACTATGAAAGACACCTCCAGATGAAAATGAAGATGAATTTGTTCAAGTTCAACATGATCGAGTTCAAAATACTCTTTCCAATCCCATCATCATACCTTAGGAGGAAATTAGAGACAACAAGCACATAACAAATACTTGGATATGACAAGGAACTTACCTTTCATATTCCCGATTATTAAAAATAAATCCATTTTTTCACTGTAGGATTCCTTCAAGAAGTTTCAAATTCACTTGAAGTTTTAACTTAATCTCTTCAAGTTCAATATTACAATGTAAAGTTCCAAAATTATAATCGAGTTGGTCACAAGGAGAATCAATTTTTTGATCTCCTTCCTTTCCAGTATTGTGGCAAGAATAACCATTCTTTAAAAAGATATCCAACACTGAATAAACCTACAAGATTGAAGATTCACAATGAGTGGATCGATCCTTGGAAATAGTCATTGACAACCAAGMAATTATTAAAGTCTAATCRAATAATTCAAACTTGAGTAAAGGCCCATCTTGTAGCACATATCCTTTTTTGTACCTAACATAAGGGTATATAAGTCCAAAGTGGTCCCCTTTTGGCGTAGTTTTTAAGAATGTCTCTCAAAGGATGACATAACACGTGGTTTTTTCCACATGCCCACTTTGACTTGTACTCAAATGGAACAAAAATGAAACTCACATGCACCTTAAGGGAGGGAATTCAAAAATCAAGTGAATATGGTTTCTAAAAACACATGTGGTCTCTCCTTTTAGCTGACAAAGGGGGGAATTGATGATAGAATTCAAGATGGTTTTCATACTAAGAGTTTCAACAAAAAATATGCTAGATGCGCATCAAATTTTCCATATGGACAACTGCATTCTATAGATGGTGGACTTTGGCATAATTATGGTTTAATGAATTGAAATTTAATCATACACGTGGATGGTAATTTTGAGAGCAATGATTGAGATGTTGGTCATTTTCAGGGATGTGTCAGACATGCACTTTATTCACTTCTCTTGATTCTCTCTCATCATATTGGATTCAACATCAGTGAACAAATGGCCAAAATTTTGGCTCACATGATTACACAATTATATTTTCCATAGTTTTCACCATCCAAATTTAGCGGTTTTTCAAGCAGTTCTTCATGGAGGCTCAACTCAGGTGTTTTCGCATGAATACTCGAAGATGATACCAATTTATGATACTTTCCTCGTATAATTTTTCATACTTATGATTGACGGGGGGAATGTTAGACTCTTACTCAAACACAATCATGATTTCCTAGTATAACACCTTTTTATATTTCACATACTAGGATATAGTTGTTATCCTAAGTGTGTTTCTAAATTCCTATATTTCGTCCTCCTAGCTTATCTCCCGATGAAGTGTCGATGTGAGAAAAAATGAGGTGGTTTCATTGTATTATATAATTGTATCGTTACAATGAAAAAAAAGTCATGAATATGGCTTGAGGTCTTTTCCGCCAAACTTATTGTCCTAATATTTTGTGCTCAATTTGTTCATTGCATTGAGTTGTTTAATTTCATTTTCATTATTGGAGATATCAGATGACATGGTATTGATGCAATTTTCAAGTTCTTCATTGCAGGTTTGGTCCATTATCAAGAGAAGCGGTAGAAATGGGGCTGGTGGATCCACATAGAAAGGGGTTACTAGTGAAGGGTACCATTGGGATCGCTGAAAACATATGAATGCAATAGAATAGGTGGAAAATAATGGTGTTGATAAGGTTAGGTGGGTTTGATAAATATCATTATAGTAAGGGGGAAGAGAGGAATCCAATGAGATAGGTCTCAAATAAGGTTGTCAGTGAGACCATTATACTCTATTTTTTACTATTGTGGAGTTATACTCTGGCATGAAGAATACTATAGAAACAAATTTCCCAAATTTTTAGCAAGGAAAATTATGTAGGAAGTTCACAACCTACATGCAAGAGGTAGGGTTGAGTGGAAAAAGTTTCCTTATGTTTATGTTTATGTTTATGTTTTGTTTCATTTCCAAGGGTTAGGGTTTTCATGGTTCCTACATACAAGGGTTTTACTTGTGTTATAGCTCTCTGTTATATTTGTGAGGTAAAATAATAGTACCCATCCCAATATCTCATGGAACCAACTAAGGAGGCCCAATCGTACCTTTAGTTATACTACCCTATTACCTAGGTACTATAGAGTATTCTTCTTAAGTGGTATTCTCGGTTTTGTTGTAGCAATCAGGTGGTTGATAGATGATCTATAGTTGTTTTTATGATATATAGGGGACTCCCTATATACCCAAAGGTACACAGAGTGGTGGTGAAGTACAAGTGTCGTCTAGTGTGGTACTACTTGAGTGGTGTACCAATAGGGGTTACATAAGCTTACAGCAAGGTGAAACATTGGTTTCCAGTAATCCATGAAATTGTCTATATTTCTTGCATGTGGTCCTCCCTAATCATAGTTTTACCTACACACTAACATATCTCTTTGTTTTAAAGACATTAATAGTACACATCTCTACCCTTGAAAAAAATTGTCCCAAAATATCTTCAGACGAAATTTCTATGATACCACTTATAAGGTATCTGATGTATTATGAAAAGAATAACAAAATAACTATGATGAATACCAACATAAATAATGATATATAGAGAACTATAACACCATAAATGATACCTTTATTGATAGAAATCAAAGTTCATGCGCCTCTTCGAGGGGGCAACCTCCAGTAGAGCAGATCTCAATTACAAAACAATTCTCAAGACAAAAATTCCCCATGCCTTATACTCTTATGTATACTAATTCTATGATTCAGATTGGATCATTATATTATTTTTCATCTATCTCAATTCTTTCTGAGTCAAAAAAATTGGAGGAATCAACTTGCAGGGTCATTTTAATGGGATGTTCTAGTTTGGAAAATTGGGGTCCAAAACCTTTTACAGCCATTTTGAGGCATTAATTGATGTTTTTTTGGGTTATAGTGTCTCAAATTTGAGCACATCCTCATGAGGTTGTTCTACACTCATATTCCTTTCCAATGGTGCATATCATGGATAAATTGGAGATTGTATGCAAAAGGTATATCTCCTACAAGTTGACCTATCGTGTTGACAACCATGGTACAAGATGATGCCACGTCAGCCCCTATTACTCATGCATATGGGGGTTAGCCACATGATGAATTTTAAGAAAATTATAGAAGGTGTTATCACACATCTATGTAAAGGCGGGGGGTGGGGGGGGTTGTTTCCCTTAGGAAATTACCCTTGGTAAAGAAATGTGTTAAAGGGGTTTCTTGGGTGACCCACTTTATCTTTTTATCCTAAGTTTTTGGCTCAGGGGCATTGTGTTAAGAGGCATGCATATCTCAATGGCTAAGATCTATGTGCTCAGATATGTCATCCTTATTTCATATCAAAGCCTGCCCCCACCCCCGACCTTCTACCTTTAATGAGGGGGAGGGACGTCTGAGTTCATGGTTTTTCAAGCGCGGGCCGCCCACTACGTGTCGCCTCACAGTAACTCGGACACCCCCAATGCATTACAACTTACCACCTAACCCCACTCTGAGTTATCCTGCTTACCATCTCCCATTACCGCCATTTCTCTTGCCGCCACCTGTCCTCCACTCACATCACTCACACGCTTGTTCCCTTCCCTTTGTCACGTATCCCCTCTTACCTCCCAACATGTGTCTTCCACCCCTGCTCCATGTCGCCTCTTATGTCACTTTAATATACCTCCTAACCCCACACACACTTGCCTCCAAGTCCTCTCTCCTCGCCACATTATTCACCTTTGCCTTTACACCTCATCTATTGAGTACTGGCACCCACATTTCCCAGTCACCGCTCTACCAACTACATCATTCCACTTGGCCTTCGATCACTTGCCATTCCATACTGGTTTGTTCCAATGATATCGTTGGCTCCCCATCATTAGCATCCACGTCTGCCTGCTAGTATTCCCTGCAAACATCTAGTGAAGATCCAAGTGGCAGAGTTTCAGAGTGCGATCAACACGCTTTTCCAGATGTCATGTTGACTCATGCTCATCTCGATCCCGATGGGAGTAGTTAATGAAAGTGAGAGAGGTAGTTGAAACCTCATCTGATTACATAAATGGAAATCTAGAGAAGGACCATTCATGGAAGCAGACTGTCATCTCAGACTGACATGAGATCACGTCTGACAGGGAGCCGCATGGGCGGTCTGACAGACGACTGCACGCACAGTCTGCAGAGGATTTTTAGATGCAAATCTTTGAAAATCTTTGACTTGATCACACATCTGGTGGTGGTAGTTTCTCTGAGTATATGTAGGCATTTTTGATATTTTGTTATGGTCGATGGTTGATCTAATATTGTGCATTGTAAAGTTTTTATAAAGCACTATGGTTATCTGGTTATGTAATTCGATCTGAGATTTCTTGTTTGATGAAATTTAGCCTCTTGTTTCCATTTTGTATTGCGTCTGGTACTGAATGTTCATGATCGAATGATTCACATGGATGTTTATGACTGTGTGGTAATGAATTTTGGATTATAACATGGTTATAGCATTTTCAGTCTCCTAAACTCTAAATCCAAGAGGATCTTGTTTTCTGAGTTTTTCCTCTTTAGGTTGCTAGAAGACTTGTTGTCCAGAGTAGACCTTTTCATTTTCTCCTCAATTTATTCCTCATGCTCACCCTTACTACAACTTATTAACTAAAGTCGAATCAAGACCTCATTTGTGTGTGCATGTTGGTCCAACTTTCTGTGTTAAAACAATATTATACTGAGTCTGTGTCCATTCGACCCCCTTTAAATTATTCATTTTGACATACAAAATGATGGGTATCGAGATTACCTCGGCCGCAATCCACAGCTTACTTCTTGTGCTAACATTTATGGTGCCATTGTCAGTGACGAATTGAAGATTTTCCCCGGGGTTGAATGACAAAGCTTACTGGTTCTGAAGGTGCATCGGAACTTAGTACATCAAATATTGCAGTTGTGCACCTGGAAACTCCACTGAGGCGACTCCATTGTTTCAGTTTTGGCTCCTAAACATAGACACACGAGGTCCACTTCATTTCTTCCTCTCACAACGTCTGAAGCTAACCCAGAGGAAATTATCAAAAAGGGAAAGACTGCTCAAAAAAGTACCTCCACTGTTGTACCAGGTTTTTCTGATAATTTGCATAATCCCTCTTTACAAACTCCAGTAACTTTTTTTGGATTCTCCTATTATACAAACTATTGGAGTTTCAAGAAATCTAAGTTTTGGGAGTTTTCCTGTCGATTTCTCCCCTCCTATTCTTGGTTTTGAAAGAGAGATATTTGACACCCCTTTCTCCCCCAAAGTTGTGCAGTGGAAAGAGAAAGATTTAATCTTAGAATACTTTCCTACTCCTCCTCCTATTAGAGTTTCTGTAGTTACAGATGGGGAAACCTATGTTACCTCTAGCCCCTCATATTTATCTCCTAATGCTCATCCTTTTCCTTTTTCTCCCAGAAGCACTACCCCACTCTCACCTGTCTGAACTCCATCTCCTCCCGGTTCTCCTCCTATGCACACTCTAATGGCAGGAACAAATCCCCTCATAACTAGGATGGAAGTTATAATAGCTACTAGGTAAGCCCCTCTTGTTTTTCCACATCCTATGAATTCCCTCCCAATGGATGTCTACCTTAAGAAGTTGCCTAAGTTCACGAGTGAGGGATAAATAAATGTAGAGAAACACCTTGAATCCTTTTATAGTTTTACAGATAATCATGCCATAGAGAATAAATATGTATGGATGAGGATTTTTTCTCACATCCTTGATGGTGAAGCAAGGAAGTGGTTTAGGACCTTTCCTCTTGGATCTATTAGTAGGATTGAATCCCTAGATGAAGCCTTCTTAAATGATTGGGGAGATAAAAAGGATCTCCTGTACTATATTACAGAGTTTGGGGCTTTGAAGAAGGAGGAAGGGGAATCTATGTCTGATTTCTCTAAGAGGTTTAATAGAATGTATAATAAAACTCCCACTGAAGTCAAGCCTATAGAGACCTCTGCAAATATTACTTATGCTAGCGCTTTTGATCCTGATTTCTTCCTTATGTTAAGAGAAAAAAGAGCTACTTCCTTGGCTCATATGCAAGATGCAGCCCTTGAAGTAGAGTCCAATATATTTGCAGTTGATAAGCTTAAGAGAAAGGCTGACAGAAACAGAAGAAAAGGGAGGTCTGAAGCTTCAACCTCTGGTTCCTCTGTTGTCCATCCTCAAGTTGATGAACTTGCTAAATTAGTAAAATCTACGTCTGCTGAGAGGGAGAAGTTAAGGCTTGAAGGAAGATAGAACTATAGAAATTCAAAAAATGTTCATAACAGAGGTAACTTCAGGACACCTAACAATGCTCCTCAGATTCTTCCAAGAGAGTAGAGAAACAGAGAGAGAAATGATCAGAACATCCAGACCCCTCTCCAAAACAATATTGTTACGGATGACGAAGGGGAGGAAGAAGACCTTGATACCGAAACCCACTTCCTTGGAGACACCTCCTCCTTTCCTCATTTGACTCAATCTGCATATGAAGAATATCTCATGGACAACCAACTTAATGAGTTGAGTAAGGGAGACAAGGCCAACAACAGCCCAAACAGATATAACATGAGGTCCAAGAAGAAAGAAGGAAAGCCCGATGTTCCTGAGTATCCTACCAGAGCAAAGAAGCCTGCTAAAGATATAGCATACAACAAAAAAATTAAGAGAGCACAATCCCCCTCTCCAGTAATTAAAGTTCCTATTCCAGAAGTGAAAGAAATTCTAAATCCCCCCCCAATTTTCAATTTTGACCATGAAATTCAAAAAATTAGAATCCCTGTACTCCTTTCTAAGCTGGTTAAGCATGAATATTTCAAAAGGAGCCTCTTTAAACTATTTCATTCTGAACCTAGGTCTCATTCCACAGACTCGATCAATCTGCAAGATGAAAAGCCAGTAGTTATCTTAGGTCCTTTAGTAGAAGACAATGATGACTCCTCTCCTCCCTTCTATACCTCACTGAACATACATGATAAGGTGTTGCACAACTATCTAATGGATTCGGGGGCATCCCATAATCTCATGCCCAAGACTGTCATGGATGAACTCAGGTTAGAAATCACAAAATCCTACCATGACTTATATTCTTTTGACTCTAGGAAACTAAAATGATCGAGGTCATCAAGGATCTGGTTGTTACCTTGTTTCAGTTGCCCATGAAGAGTGTGGTCATGGATATTGTAGTAGCTAATGTTCCCCCCAAGTTTGGCATGTTATTGTCTAGATATTGGATAAAAAGACTAGGGGGAACTTTGTAAATGGACCTCACCTATGCCACCATTTCAGTGTTTGGGGGTGAGCATAGAAGACTTTACAGGGAAGATCAGTTAGCCTACATTATTAGTGATGAAGAAAACCCCACAAAGCATCCTATCTTTTCTCTTGATACATGTTTGGGATCTAGTTTGCTACAACTCATCGACGATTTTGAACCCCCTCTGGAAATCAAAAAGAGGCCTATTACTTTTCGTTAAAATTCCCTTCCTATCACCTCTGTGTCGAAATTGTTCTTTGATGGAGCCTCTTCTAAGGAAGGTGTTGATGTTGGAGTGGTTTTTGTTTCACCTTCTCATGAGACTATAATTGTTTCCTATAAGTTAGAATTCAAAGCTACCAATAATGTGGAAGAGTATGAAGCTCTCGTCTTAGGTTTGAGGGCTACAAAAGACATGGGAATTGAAGAGATATCAATATTTGGGGATGTTGAGTTAATTGTCTATCAAGTCGGAAATATTTACCAAGCTAAGCACCCTAGGCTAAGTAATTATAGAAAGGAAGTGTGGGACCTTATTGACAGTTTTTTCCTAGTTTTCAACATTTCATTTATTCCAAGAGAAGGAAACATCATGGTTGATTCTCTGGTTGTTTGAACAAGCAATTTTAGAGTCCATGTGCCACCAAAGCTTAGGTATCATGTGGAGGTAAATTATAGACCGTATATACCTGACAATATCAAGCATTGGAAAGTATTTGAGGATTATCTTGAGATCAAAAGATTCCTTGAGACTGTTGATGATTTTTTTTCACTACATATCGATCAAGATCAGGATTCTGAAAGTAATCCTCATGCTGATGTTTTCCTAAACAAACTCGCTAATCACCATATTGTTTAGTTGCCTAGCAATCACATTCCCAAGGGAATAGTTCCTTTGGAAAGACTATTTGACAGAAATGATGTGGCAGTAAAAGTTAAAGGTTCCACTGATGATGTTGAGGTGACAGAATGCAACATTGGTATAGAGGAAGATCCAAAATTTGTCAAGTTTTCGAGCAGTCTGTAAAGGGAACAAAGGGACGAATATGATGATCTATTAAAAGAATTTGTTGATGTATTTTATTGGACCTATGAAGATCTCATAACATATGATACAAGCATCATTGAGCATAAGATCCCATTGAAGCAAAAGGCCAAAGAATTTGGGCAGACGCTGAGGCAGATCAACCCCATGTTCTTGCCTATCATGGAGAAAGAGGTAAAGAAGATTTTGGATCTTCATATTATCCTTCCTTTAAGGTATTCTGAATGGGTGGCTAACTTGGTCCCAGTGAGAAAGAAGAGTGGAGAAATCAGACTTTGTGTTGATTTCATAAACCTAAACAGGAGCTCCAAGAAGGAAAACTACCCCTTGCCCAAGATGGAGAACATATTACAGAGGGTAACATGCGCATCCAGGATGTCTATTATTGATGGATTTTTTTGGCTACAATCAAATCTCTGTTTACCTGAGGATAGAGAGAAGACAACTTTCACCACTCCATGGGGTACATTCATGTATGTCAAGATGCCCTTTGGATTGATGAACAAAGGGGAAAATTTTCAGCGAGCTATGGACATCGCTTTCATTGGGGAAAGGGATAAATTTGTATTCATTTATCTGGATGACATTATAGTTTTCTCCAAGACTGATAAAGAAAATTGTCATCATCTGGGAAAGGTCTTCCAAAAATGCAAAAAATTTGGTTTCTCCCTGAATCCCAAGAAGTCATTGTTCGCTATGAAGGAGGGAAAATTATTGGGGAACATAGTATCAGCTGAGGGAGTAAAGATTGATCCTAGCAGGGTGGAAGCCATCCAAACCTTAGCACTTCCTATATCCAAGAAAGAAGTTCAAGCTTTCTTGGGGAAGATTAATTGGCTGAGAAGGTTTGTTTCTAATTTTGTTGAACTTGTGAAGGGAATTACAGTCATGTTGAGGAAAGGAAAGGGAAAAAAATGGACTATTGGATCTTGTAATTCCTTCAATCAAATAAAGAA
Organism: Picea mariana; assembly: GCA_032191745.1. NCBI lineage: Eukaryota > Viridiplantae > Streptophyta > Pinopsida > Pinales > Pinaceae > Picea > Picea mariana. Next base: position 5,561 of record JASDQU010200896.1, on the reverse strand, counting down.
GGTTGTGATCGAAGAACATGTCCTCATCAGTCCTGATTACTCCAAATATTTTATGATTTTCTCCTTTTATTCATATGACATAGTGGCAACTATTTTGTTTCAAAATAATGATGAAGGGTTTGAACATCCCATTGCCTTTTTCAGTAGGGCATTGAGAGACGCGGAGCTGAAATATGAGATCATGGAAAAACAAGACTATGCTCTGGTTAAGTCCCTCAAATATTTTAGGGTCAAAGTTTTTCATTCAAAGGTCATTGCATATGTCCCTTCAACCTCTGTGAAGGAGATTCTCATTCAACCTAACATAGACGGGAGAAGGAGAAAATGGATTGCTAAAATCCTTGAATTTGACTTGGAGATAAGGCCCACCAAATTGGTTAAGAGTCAAGGTTTATCCAGGCGACTCGCTAAATCTAATTGCAAAGCCTTGGGGATAAATTTCATTAACACTTTCTCATAAAATAAGCAGCCTACATTGTCTGATACAAGTTCTCAAGTTAGCCCTCCATTATTAGAATGTGCTCGGTACTGGGAAATCATTTTCTTTCTACAGAAGTTACAGCCTCCTGATGGCATGGAAAAAAGAAAAGTAAGAGCTCTAAAGCTCAGATCAATTAAATATTGCCTCATTGATCAAGTTTTATATTGGAAAGATCCTCTAGGGGTGTTGTTGAGATGTTTAGACCCACATGAAGCCCAAAATATCATGTCTAATTTTCATGACAGTTTGTGTGGGGGACATCACTTCTGGAGAACCACAACCTACAAGATTCTCAGAGATGGCTATTTCTGGCCTAGCCTATTCACTGACGTTTGTGCTAAAATCAAGGCTTGTGTCAAGTGCCAAAAATTCTCAGGAAAACAATGGCTCAAGTCCTTGCCTTTGAATCCTGTAGTAGCTTCAGGACCTTTTCAACAGTGGGGCCTCGATTTTATCGAGGAAATTCATCCATCTTCTATTGGTCAACACAGGTGGATCTTGACTGCCACATATTACTTTACCAAGTGGATAGAAGCTATCTCCACAAGGAGCACTTCTCACAAGGTAATCATTAGTTTTCTTGACGACACTATAGCAAGGTTTGGATGTCTGAAAAGAATTGTCACTGATAATGTTGCATCCTTTAAGGCCAAACCATTGATTCAATTCTGTGAGCAATTTGGAATTGCATTGATTCACTCAACTCCTTAATACCCCCAAGGGAATGGACTAGAAGAATCCTCTAACAAGAGCCTTATAAAGATCATCAAAAGATTGTTAGAAGACAATAAGAAAGCATGGGATTCAAAGATCAAGTTTTCTCTGTGGGCTGACAGAGTGACAACAAAGAGATCTCTTGGTGTCTCTCATTTTCAACTTGTATATGAAGTTGAGGCCATATTTCCTTCTCAGTTGGCCTTACCCGTGGAAAAATTCTTCCAAGATTGCCAAGGAGAGCCTGATGATATGATATGAAGGATACAACAACTGGCGGAAGGGCAGTGGGCTAGAGATCAATTGTTGGACAAAGCACATCGACATCAATAGAAGATCAAGCAGGCTTTTGACATGAGAGTAAGAAAAGAGGATTTCTAGTCGGGAGATCTAGTACTCAAATGGGATGTACCCATGAAGGATAAAGGCAAGAACGGTAAGTTTGAAGCCTTATGGATTGGTCCCTTCAAAATCTCCAAGACATTTCTGAACAATACTTACAGGTTGTAGAATTTGGAAGGAACTGAAGTTTTTGGCGGCCCTGTAAATGGGCATTTTCTGAAAAGATTCTTTGTTTGAGCCATGAATGGCTCTTTCATGTCATTGTAAATATCTTTTTCCTTTTGTTTATGTTTTCAATGAGTGACTCCACAAACCAACATTAAGGCGATAGAAGTTGAAGTTCTTAGAGCCTCGCAAGGAGGTCTCTATCCCCCATGGAGCCTAATGTTATCACACATCTATGTAAAGGCAGGGGGAGGGGTTGTTTCCCTCAAGAAATTACCCTCAGTGAAGAAATGTATGAAAGGGGTTGCTTGCACGACCCACTTTATCTTTTTATCCTAAGTTTTTGGCTCGGGCATGTTGTGTTAAGAGGCATGCAGATATTAGCGGCTAAGATCTGTGTGCTTAGATCTGCGCTCTGATACTTAATGTTCATGATTGAACAATTCACATGGATTTTTATGACTGTGTGGTAATGAATGTTGGATTATAACATGGTTATAGTGTTTTCAATCTACTGAACTCCAAATCCAAGAGGATCTTGTTTTCTAAGTTTTTCCTCTTTAGGCTGCTAGAAGACCTTTTGTCCAAAGAAGACCTTTTCATTTTCTCCTCAATTTCTTCCTCATGCTCACCCCTACTACAACTTACTAACTAAAGTAGAATGAAGACCTCATTTGCGTGTGCATGCTAGTCCATCTTTATGAGTTAAAACGATATTATCTTGAGTCTGTGCCCATTCGACCCCCTTTAAATTATTCATTGTGACATACAAACTAATGGGTAGCGGGCTTACCTCTGTCGCAATCCAGAGATGACTTATGGTGCTAATAGAAGGTTCAAAACCCTACCAAAATTGAGGGTTGAGGAAGTCAAAAACCTACCCCTAGATGGATATCGAGCTATGTTAAATATTGGGCCACTAGGAGGAGAAGGGGTTCCATTTTATGTTATTGTATTTTGTTCCATAGAAGATGAGAAGAACGGGGAATGGGAAATTAGAGAGCATGAAAGAGGGGAATAATGTTATGTAGCAGACTAATAGGGTACAGGTCTCAGGTAACACCATAGAGAGTGCCTTCTCCTTTATACTTGTATGATTTCCATACTGGAGAAAAGAGAGTAGAGCAACCTCAACTTCTAATTGGGTTTTCTGCCGTAAGAGTTTCTTAGAGAAAATCATTGTGGTATCTTGTGGATGGTCTATGATTGTACTTTAATATTTTCTCTGTTTTCCACATTTTATCTATTTCATGCATAAGTAGAAAATTAGTTACGAAATATTCTAGAATGTAAGGGAATTCAACCTTCATAGTGTAGATTTCGGTTTTATTTATTAGATAGGTTGTGACGAACTGTTCCAATGGAATATCCACAATAGTTTATAGATCATTGTATCTTCAAAAGAACATTCTAGAGGAAGATCTTTGTACAAGAAAAAACTTCTATTAATTCTTATTACATTATACCTGTTCATAGTATTCATAAGCCTTATTTACAAATTTTAGCCTTTACTACATAGAAAACATATTATTCTATCTATGTGAGGGGTTAGGGAGGTTTGGTCCTTAAAAAATAGTTACTTCCCCATTCGTTACCTTTAAGGGAAACCAATATGTATAGGTTCCCCGTAAAAAATTGAATACCAATATGTGAGTCCACTAAATCAACAAAGAATACTACATTCATGCCGGTTAATCAAAATTAATAGAATATTCATTGAGCATGGTTCTATGAGATATGAGATATGAGACATGGTTCATTGAATATTCATTCAATAATTATATGTTGACCAATGGGGACCGATACATTATACCATCTATTAACCCAATATGTGGATTCACAATCATCCCATTCACTACTACTACATGGACCATGGAAAAAAGAAGCTTTTATCACTTATATTGTAACTATAACAATGCTTGATGATTGAACTATATGAATTCCATGAGTTCTCCGGATTTCTTTTCATTCATATGTATGTGATTAATTTACATCGACCACCTCCCAAAAATATCTTTGCACATGTCCTTTCCTTGTTTATTTGTATTATCAGCTTCTTTTTCCCTTTGCTATTACTCAAGAACACCATTCAACAATAACTCGTGTCCCAGATGAGGGGATTTGTCATAAACTTCGATTCTTGCATGTGTAACATAGTTTTGATGCATGTCCTAGATGCCCTTTCATCGTTTATTAGTCCTATCACCTTCTTGTTTCCTTTGCCATTACTAAAGAACAACATTCAACAATACATTGTGTCTGAAACGAGGGAATTTGTTGTAAAATTCAATTCTTACATGTTATACCCCCAAGTTGAATGTCAATTTGTAAATGTACATATGTTTTTATAGGTTGGTGAGCCAATATGATTTTTGCGCCATAGTGCCTATGTCATAGTAGGTCGACAATCATGTATGCTAAAAGATCAATGAGTCTCGCATTGTAAACTGTAATCATACTTGGATATATTAATAAAATGCATCACTACTATAGACCAAGTAACATGAGAGAGTATCGGGGGCTAGGTCTAGACAAGAGGGAAAGGGGGCTAAGGGATTAGGAAAGGGGATTAAGCCAAGGGGGTTAAGTAAAATACTTAATTAATCATAAGTCATAGCCTAAGTATTATTCATATGTTTTTTATCCAAAGATCTGAAGTGGGAGAATGAGTTTCCAAGTCAAGTGCCACTTTGTGAACCGTGTGAATCCTAGGTGGATTTGGGTGTACAAAGGAAAAATGAAAGAGACAATGGCGAGAGAGAAGGGGATGACCTAGAGGATGATGAGGAAAGTCCAAGGTGGCCAAGAGGACAACATGGCATCACGTCAGGGTGCCAACTAGACCTAGGATGCCACATCAACAGACATGTTAGCAAGGGTGTCACATAGGCAAAAGTTGCCTATGGTTTAAAAAAAAAGAACAGTATGGAGCAAAAAGCGTATTTGGGTCATATCACACTCAGAATTAGATGAAATTTTCAAGGTTTGTAGAGAATCTCAAGGGATATAGAAGTGCCAAAGAGGGCCACTAACCAATTATTCTATGATTTGCTAGAAATTACAAATTATAAGTGTTTTAAGAACAAGGTCATGTTCAGTGGTAAGGGCATAGTAAGTGATGAGAGTTTTAGAGGGTGCAAATAAAATCAAAATAGTTTTTTGCCCACCATTTATTTTGTATATATTAAAATCAAACCAAATTAGTATAAAACTATAGAATAACTAATTTTTTAGATATTAAATTCCAATAAAATTGGCATAAGGCTATTGAGACAAATTTGGAACAACTTTTTTTTTATATATTAAATTTAAACCAAATTGATATAAACCTGTTTTATATATTAAATTCAAACCAAATTGATCTAAACTTGTTCGAGACAAATTTGAAGCGGAGACTCTCTGATTTGTTTTAACCTATAGAACATTAAGTCAACGGTTCATAGTTTCTTTCTGTTCTGGTTTTAAGCTTTACTTTCTGACCTTTCGATTGTAAGTTGGTTGGAGTAAACACTAGTTAAAGTCTTACAACAAACTCCATTGAACATAATGTAGTTCCAAGATGAGTTCATATACTTGCAGCAGAAGAAAGGCAAAAGGTCAAGAATAAAACAAATGCATATATACAGAAATATTATTTTCTGGTCGATTAGGTAACAACGTGTGAAACTAAAACATATCCCAGCAGAAAAAACAGAGTAATTAGGAAGGCCTTTCTATAAAAAAATAAATAAAAATCAGAGTAATTAGAAAGATATCGTACTCACAATTTTGTTTGAAACGATCCTCTTTTTCTGCATTTCTTCAAAATCTTTCTCGTTACGTCATTTGGTTTGTCATTATGCTGCGGAAGAATGATGAG
>JASDQU010200895.1:0-16702 GCA_032191745.1 Picea mariana | reverse complement strand
GTGTTCACCTAGTGGCTGCAAAACATGTGATGAGGTACCTTAAAGGTACAATGGATTATGTTCTCAGCTATTATGGAGATCATGACTTCACATTGAGTGGATACACTATTGCAGATTGGGTAGGAAGCGTTGTAGACAGAAAAAGCACTTACGGATGTTGTTTTAGTTTGGGATCAACCATGATCTTGTGGTAGAGTAGGAAGCAATCCAGTATTTCTCTCAACACAGCGGAAGCAGAGTACATTGACACATGTTCTGCTAGCTGCGAAACTATATGGCTTCAAAAGTTGTTGACTGGCCTATTTGACTTGGAGATGAGTGCAATCGCGATTCTATGTGATAACCAAAGCTACATAAAGATGACAGAAAATCCTGTATTCCATGATAGGTCAAAGAACATAGAGATCCGCTATCATTTCATCCGCAACATGGTATAGAGAGGAGCCCTGAAACTCTAGTACATTAGCACGGATGAACAGGTTGTCGATGTGTTGACCAAACCTCTATCTCGTGTAAAGTTTGAACAATTTCGAGATAAGCTTGGTATAGTCTGAAAGGACCTTCCCTGAGAGAAGGAGCATATATATTTATTCCTTTCTTTTGACCTAGTTGTTAGACGTAAAGCAAGATGAGTCATGCTTCTGACCTTGCTGTTAGACGTAAAGCATGACGATGTGTGTTCCTTGCTTCTGACCTTGCTGTTAGACGTAAAGCAAGATGAGTCATTGCTTCTGACCTCACTGTTAGACGTAAATCATGACGTTGTGTGTTCCTTTCTTTTGACCTCGCTATTAGACGTAAAGCAGGATGAGTCATTTCTTCTTACCTCACTGTTAGATGTAAAGCATGACGTTGTGTGTTCCTTGCTTCTGACCTCGCTGTTAGATGCAAATAAAGATGAGTCATTGCTTCTGACCTCACTGTTAGATGTAAAGCATGACGTTGTGTGTTCCTTGCTTCTGACCTCGCTATTATATGTAAAGAAAGATGAGTCATTGCTTCTGACCTCGCTGTTAGACGTAAAGCATGATGTTGTGTGATTCTTTGCTTCTGACCTAGTTGTTAGACGTAAAGCAAGATGATTCCTCACTTCTGACCCCGTTGTTAGATGTAAAGTGAGATGCTGATGTGTTCCTTTCTTCTGACCTAGTTGTTAGACGTAAAGCAAGATGATTCCTCACTTCTGACCTCATTGTTAGACATAAAGTGAGATGTTGATGTGTTCCTTACTTCTGACCTAGTTATTGGACGTAAAGAAAGATGTGACTGACACTGAGCTACCAGCTTATCAGTTGTGACATTGAGCCAGTATAGTAGTGTGATGTGCCAGCCTAGTGTTGTGATGAGGTATCATTTTTATTGATACATATTGATGTAGATGATGATGGCATTCTTCTGAGAATGATGATGTTGCCGATGAAGAAAACTTCCGATGACTCGTAAATTTTCCAGCCAATGTTCCAAGATGATATTGACGATACTGTCCTCTTGATGCCACTGATGATGCATACCTCTCTCACCTGATGCTGTTGAAGACTACCCTTCTTGTTAAGGGGGAGTGTTAAAATAATGTAACTGCAAAGAGTATTCTTATTATTATTGTTATTTTATTCATAGGATCAATCCCCATTGTGGATTAATCATGTCGGTAATTGTATTAGGACCAAATACCCTTTTGTGGATTGGTCAACAGACAATTATAATAGGTAGAATAAGAAGTCAGCCCCAACAGTTAATTAAGAGACCCAAAAATATAATAAAGGTGGGTTTACCCACCCAGATTGAGAAGTCCTCCCTGCCAGTGAAGAGACACCTCACACATGCTAGAACTTGTATAAATATAGGAGGCTAGCACCTCATTTGATCACAACTCACTTGCTCAGTTTGAGAGACAAGTTTTGATCTATTACCGGCAATAGAGAGAGGGAGAATAGTGGCACATCTTTTGGAGAGGACTATTTGTATTGGTTTGAGTTATCTCTTGAACATTGTATTGGCAATTTATGATAAGGAAGTTTTTGCGAGGTTTTCTTCCCCTAGAGGGTTTCCCAAGATAAATGTTGTGTCTCTTGTGAATGTGTATTTCTCAGTGATCTTGTTCTTATGATGCTCTTATCTATTGAAATGCAAAGAACTATAATAATGAAATAAACATTAACAACAACCACCAATGACATGTATGTATTTTCGTAAAACATATCATAATACATAATACTATCCAAAACTTCTGATAAAGATATAGGAATAGAGGAACTAGAATAACCAAAATATTCAATGGATTGTCACATAAACTAGAGAATATGGTGGGAAGAAGATCAATATAGTTACTAGAGGCGAAACCAAGACAAGAGCATATGAAGAAAAGAAGAATCAAGATCAACATCAATGGGTCAGAAAGAATACAACACCTCAACAACATTTTTATGTGCAGAAGGAAAAAGATACATTCAAGGAGGCTGGACAAGATATTTTGAAGGATAATATTGCTTCTATTTCAGGTACAAATATAGGAGATGATGTACCAGTATATGATATGCCTCATTTATTTGATGATATAATCAAAGATAAATCTTCAGAACAAGTAAGTAATATAAGAAACTTTATTGGGTCTTGCTTGAAGTTGTTGAATGATAAATCATATATACAAATGTTACAAGGTCTGTTAGAAAAGTACAATTCTAGAGAAGAGATACAAATGGAACGTAAGAAAGTAAATTAGCTTCGTAAGAAGACAAGAAAAAATAGAGAGTTTAGGTTGAATGCAAATATTGGAGACTTCAACATGGGTGACATCAAATCAGATTTTGGATATGAGGTAAATGTTCTTCCTAAGAAAACATGGGAATGTATGGGGAAACCTACATTAGGATATTCACCTATTCAGTTGAAATTGGAAAATCAACATAGGGTGATACCAATTGGTAGATTGAAAGGCATACCAATGGATTTAAATGGTGTGTGCACTATGGAATATTTTGAGGTGATTGATATAGTGGATAACACTACATCTTATCCAACATTGTTGGGATTGGATTGGGCATTTGATAATCAAGATATCATCAACTTCAAGACCAAGAAAATGATTTTTGAATCATGAGAATATAGATTCATAGCACAATTAGATCCTTAAGAAGGTGGAATATATGTTGAACCCGCGATCGAGAACTTCATCACAAAAGAGATAAACCAGTTATATAGAACTAGTGTGTGCGAGGAAGATTACATTAAACCAACATCAGATGGAATTCTTAGCCAGAGAAGCATTATTTATTTTGCTTTAGTTCAGACACAGAACTGGAAAATTGGAATCCATGCTTACATGATATATCTACCAGAAGATGTGCAATAATGAGGCATGCACTAACATGGGTTGGCATAGAGGTAAGAGAACCTCCAACTTTTAATGGTGAGAATAATTTGGAAGAAATGTTAAGAAAGTTTGAGTTAGAAGTTCTAGAAAATCAGAGGTTACCAGTTTTATACATTTCCTTGAAAGAAACACTTGCACGTTGGTGGGGTACTCACAAAGAGTAGATCAATGATTGATATCAATGAAAAATATTACTGCGCATTATATTTGACACATAACAGGAGAATATATATGTGGAGTGGTGGGAATAGGCCCATTTTGGGGAAAAGGCTTGATGTGGAGGAAAGACAATTGGCGAAAATGCATGTGAGGCGCGCATGCAAGAAGAAGGGAAAGAAAGACAACTAGCAGGAGACATAGTGGACAAAAATGCACATGTAGAGGAGGAAAGCGTGCAAGGCCACCATGCCAGAAGACCTAACTAGGTTAGGGTTTTGGTAAGAGAATGTAATGGCTGATGAGCCCAAAATATATATAAATAGACACCTAGGAGGTCTAGGAGGGGGTTCTGATTGTTTTGTGTTACTCACGTGAGATAGAGTAACAGGTCTGTAAAATGACTATAACCCGATTCCTTTTTGTAAGTTGTTGAGTTGTGGGAGAGAAAAGTAACTAAACCTTGAGGGTCAGATTGTAGGCTAAGTAGCCTGGTGCGATCTAGTCAACCTCATAAAGGTCATGGAGTTTGTTTTGTGAATGTGTGAACATAGTTGTAGTGCGCATGATGCCATATCTAACAGAACCATAATAAAAGAGCTTAAGAGACAAATCTTTGTGGCCCAAGAGGGGGTGAACCACGGTAAATCATGTGTGATGTGGAATGATTATTGTTTATGTCTTTGATGTCAATGGTTAGATGTTAGATGCGTGTTTTGATGAAGTAGTTAGATTTGTTGATTTACATGCATGAATAAGGAATGACATAATAACTAATATAGATGAATGATATATTAATTGATTGAATATCACATAGTACAATTCTAGATCCCCACTCATTCCCAGGATGCAAGCACCTGAGTGTTGCAGCCACCCATAGAACCATCTCGGGTGAGACTGCGTAATGTACTCTATGTACTACGTTGCCTTTTGGTTTACCAGGAGTGTCGATAGTTTTAGAGGCTTTGTTGGATCCCTAGTAGACCTGAACCTGGGTCAATCATGTTAAAGTTATAACTCATATAAACAACCAACAAATGGTTCTATTGCTGGTTGGAACAACATAGGATTGAGTGGATACAATCTATTGAAGATCAAAAGAATAGTTGATATGTTGAAAATATGTTAAAAGAATGTAAGATATGTGGAAGGCATGTCAAAAGAATACCGAATTAGACGACAAGAAGGTTAGATAATGCGCCGCTAGAAGGGGATGTTGATACTGTGGAATTCCGCAAAAGCAAAGATCGAAAGATGGCTGAAGAGAAAGAAGATAGAGTTTGCACAAAAAGATAACAGAAACCCTAGAGTTACACTATGCAAATATCATGAGAAGTATGTGTTTGCTGATCTGCATGAAGTATTTTTGTGTGATTTTCCACACTTATTGCAGGAGTGGATATTGAGGCTAAAAGACAACCACATAAAAAATCAGATCCAACAATTAGAGTGGACCTCAGTTCAGATCGCAGAGTTACAGCATGTGAATAACAAATTCACCTGCGCAGTAGAGTTTTGGCTCGAAAGTATTGTAGCAGGATTTATAACAGAATTTGTAGTAGATATCATGAAGTCATACAATGCAGCAGAGCAGGAGTTTCTACGTGGGCCTCGAGGAAGGTGTATTAGATCGATGTATACTTATATTAAGATATTTCTCTATAACAAAGGTGTAATGACAATGGATTCACATAACTAAACTTCCTTGTGTGGATGGGGGAATCAGGGGAGCACTGACAGAAAAAGGAGAAATGGAAGGAGAAGTGGATAAAGGAAAGAAGAAGGAAGCCTTGGACCCAATCATGATGGATGATGACTAGATCAAGTGGATCATGGCCACAATTGGAAAGACGCGTAGTGGAGTACCCTACCAATACAAAGTGAACACAAAGAAGAGAGCCATAACTGCGAGGGAAGTCTTGGAAAGTGATGAAGAGGAGGTAGAGGATCTCTGGGCTGTGGAGAAGATTGAATAAATCCCATGTGCAACATATGAGAGGAAGATGAGAGGTCCAAGAGTGGGAATCAAAGGTAGTAATCTTATCCATATTAATGTCAGTGTGGAACTCATAAACCCATGTGTGAGTAACACACCAAAAAGAACACCACCATTTAGAAATTCAAATTTTGGGAGAAGGAAGATAGCAGGAAGTGCATATACACAAGGAACAACAACTGGGGGAGCCAGTTTAGGAAGCATTAGTCAAGAGTCTACACCGTGAAGATGTAGCAGTTCATCATTCAAGATGGAAGGACATGATCCCATCATTCAGTTACTAGAATTATGAGGAGAGGCAGTAGAAGACCTTGAGAAACACTTGTTTATTTGTGCAAATATATGGGAAGAAAAATAGATCACTGATGAAGACACTAAACTTGCGCAACTAGCTATCATACTAAGAGACCACACACTAGACTAGTAGATGAGTTATTGGCCCTCAACCAAGTTTTGAGGAAACATTGGTCGTGTTTGACCACTTTTGGGACTTTGACAAGCTGGTCGAATATGGAGTGCCCAAGTGGAGCTACGATCGTGGGATGTCGCTTATTTTCAAGCTTGTGGACTAAGCAAAGGATCTAATAGGGTTTATGTAATGCGTTAAGGGATGTTGACCCATGGGTTTACCCATGATTAGGCCTCCTTGTAAATGTATAAATAATTAGTAGCTAAGTGATGTAAACGTAGTTAAATAAGTAGTAGCTAAGCGATGTAAAAGTAGTTATTGATTGTCTTAGTGCATGACTAGTTGGATTAGTGCAAGAGTATGTTAAGACTTGCAGAGCTAAGGGCAGGTATTTTGTAGGTTGCTTTGTGCACAGACGTTGTATGTAAGGCTCTGTTCCTTGGCCTGATTTAGGGAAGGAGGATCTAGTGCTTTGTGCATTGATCTCTTGTCCTCGGTGGAGTTATTTATGTGACTTTGTACACAGGAGCAACAAAATGTAAGAAGTCTGGCTGGTTGGCTATGTGCGTGATATGTTAGTAAGGCTCTATGCTAATAGGGAGTTGACTTTGTGCCTTGACCTAATTTTGGGAAGGAGGATCTGGCGCGTAGTGAAAAGATGTCCTATCCTATGAAGAGTTTGGCTCTCTGGATTTGTGCACAAGAGAAACTGAATGTAAGAAGATTGAAGACTAATAAAGATGAAGAGAAGAATTTGGTGGGTGTAGCCCCACACTGGGTTGAACCACATATATCCCGTGTCTTGATGTGCTTTGTGTGATGCGATTTATGATTTATGCTGTTTATTTTCTTAGTGTTGTTGTTATAATGTATGATAAATGCATCTGATGTTTCTTAGTGCTTAAAGATGATTGAATGCTAGATCTGAGCTAAGTTGTCTGCTAAGTGATTGGAATTTCTTGATATTTATTGTTACTACATTGTTCTGTAATAAGGTTTTAATTTGAGATGTGAATGAGATTCAAGAACTAATGATTTCTCATGAAAGATCGACTAAAGAAGAATTTGAAGTATTTAAATTTGTTGAGAACAATGCCCCTTTTCCACTTTTGTTAGGAAAGACTTGGATAGAGGAGGATCATATCAGAAGGAAAGCAAAGGAGGAATCCACAGAAAAGAAAAGAAATAACTAAGGGATCTCATAGCTAGAAGAATAGATCGACTGATAGAAGAATGAGAAGTTGAGTTGAAGAAATAGAATGAAAGACAAGTAGTTTTCAAAGTTGAAAGAACGCAAGAAGGCGTGAAGGACCTATCCATGCAAGAAGAAAGTATGTCCACCCAGGACATAGTAAGCAAAGAGGTATTACCTTTAAACTCTTTGAGAGCACATCAGAAACGTGAAGTCACTACGCTAAGATAAGATAAGAATAAGAATGGAAAGAGGAATCCAGAGACTTAGATCATAGGAAAGAAGGAAAGAAAGATCAGTAAGAAGAAATACAAGCTAGAAAAAATACAGGAAGCTCCAGAAAAGACTTTGCAAGAGGCAGATCTGCAGAACTTGAACCTCACCGGAATAGAAGAACCATGCAGAATGGGTCTTCGCCATGACAAAGCTATATGACTTTTGGAGGTTCCCCGACCATTAGACTGACACCCTGGAATGACTAGAAAATGTACTTATGAGAAAATGGACAGTTGAGATCGCGCCATAATGGACGGATTCACATTGATTGACACATTCCTACCCATTGGAGGAATTTGTTATGACACTTTCTTATTTAATTCATTCGATGTTGCGCCGAGACCAACTTTTTCCACCCATGATTATCTGAGCTAACAGAGAATCGATTGAATATCGCACTGTGATTTCTAGACCTCACCATTCATTTGATTACCTAGATTTTATGTTCTCCTACCCGATCTATTTGGTTACGAGTGTGAATGTCGGGTGAAGCTAGCACATTATAGAAGTTTGTGGAGGAGATTCTTGTGGTGCTCATGGCCGAGATAGTTATGTCTGTAGGAATACAGGCATCGTCAAATGGGGGACTACATGCATCCCCCTTGAATGGATGTCATTTTAATCGTACCGCGACGATCTGGTTAACATGAGAATATCTCGTCACTCTTACCCGATTATATACTGCCTTTAGCTGGCACAGTTACCCATGATAGTATCCCACATGACTTCTAGTACACGTTGATCACTACGTACATCCCGAAGGGTATACATGTAGTTGGACCCCAGTTGGGATAGAGCCCAGCTCTGAAGAACAATGACTTTAACCTCAGAGATAGGAAGAACTACGTGATGCTCACGCCACATAGGTATTTGATGAAGATGACTCGAAAGAAGCTACGCATAGTCTCCTAGTCATGGATTAAGGAGCTCACACATTCAACAATATTGAATGTAATGAAGATCCCTCACTTTAGTCGACATTAGGAGGTTAACACCTGCGTTAAAATCCTCATGTGGTGCTATCACGAAGGATATCTATGGCTTGATAGGCATGTCATTATGGATTTGACGTTGATCCACCTGATCACAGGACTGAGCATGCAGGGACTGGACCCTCAACAATTCTACCCAGGGAAGACTTCAGATCGCTCCCCAGCAATGTAGAAAAGGGAAAGAGAGACTACAAGGTATCCTCCATCCAGGATGGCGCAGTGCACCTAGCTTGTCATCTTATAGCTGGAAATCTTGTCAGAAAGAATTGTTTGACATAGAGCACTGGGTTTGTAGTAGACCATGAAGGAAAGTGCGTGGAGGGGTTGCAAGTGAACTGGGTGAGTTACCTCATCAATGATCTTGAGAAAGACTATTGCGAAGCACAGGATCAGGGGGATGAATTCCATTTTAGCTGGTTACTCGTATTAATCACATTTGTCACTTAGTAGATGCCAGATGAAGCGACACTTCTAGAGTTTGAGCCATTGGAGCTGTTGGCCACGAGGTTCTCCACCTTGTGACATGTTGAAGCAGTTGCAGTATAACGTTTTCTTCCATGCCTACTACCAGCAATTCAAGCGTGCTATTGATGCATTTCCATGCATGACACCGAACACATTTCACCAATACAGACCGCTAGCAAAGTTCTTATCAATATCACTGCGCGTAGGGATGAGAGTAAGGAGGAGCTACAATCCTACTATAAGATGACCGACAAAGACATGGAATATATCACCAAAGAATGGCCTGTGAAATTCCTTGTCCTAGTTGAATATGTAGATCTCTCCAATGCGGACATCATAGGAAGCCCCTTGGTCACCCACATAGAGCATGATGGATAGACTAGCACGAAGAAAAAGAAGAAAAATGAGGAAGTGCAGAACATAGAAACTGATGAGGAGGACAATGTCTCAGAGGAAAGTGGGAGTGACTCACCCATAAAAAGAGGAGGAGGTGAAGTGAATCAAGAAGGAGGAGGGGAAGAAGGAGAAAATAAAGACAAAGGAAAATTTACACCGCCGAAGGATCCCCCTACCGAGGTCAAAACATCGAAGAAGAGGAAGGTTTCTCCGTAGAAACCCTCATCAATAAAGAATATGTGCACCATTAAGCCCGAGATAAAGGCCACTGTCATAGAGGACGACATCGATCTAATCATCATAGCTATGGAGGATCCTTCTGAGGATATATTGCAATGATATGGATTAAAGAAGGAGACGTTGTATGAAAGAATCGAGAAGGAGCTAAAGAAGATACATCAAGACATCCATTCGAGCCGCACAATACCTACGACACTCTTATCATCAAAGATTACATAATTGGGGGATGAGCCCACCCAGTTATGAAGACTAGCAGATGCAACAGAGGCTCGAATTCATCGAGTCAATGAAGAGAAGGAGAAGGCTATAGAATCCTTGAATCAATAAAAGGAGGAGGTCTTAGTGAAACTACAAGTTGCATAGTCTTGCGTAACCTCCTACAAGAAGGAGAAAGATGATATTTGGGTGATGTTTGAGGAGGACAAAGCAATGATGCAGAAATAAAAATACCAGTTGCTCATTGAGAAGACTACGGTCAAAGAAGCGGTGACTACAACAATTTTCTTTGTGTTGGGCTTGGCATAGGAGGAACAAGAGTCAGTCGATATTCAAGTAGAGAAGCTCACTGAGGCCATTCAATAGCTTAAAGCACAGATAACAGAGTTAGATATCCAATAAGTTTCGATCACTCCACAAGAAGTGCATGATCAGAGGGAGGAAGTCGCCAAGAGTGTAGTTGGCAGGATCAAGACCCTCGCCTTAGAATGTAAGCAGTTGAGTGATCAAAGTGAGAAAATGATGAACACCTCGCAGAAGATCTAGATCTAAGGAAAATAGAAGCACATCTCCAAGAGGCATAACAACAGTCCTCCACCATCTAGGAATGAATGAAGTCACTCACTACAAATGATAAAATGAAGATATCATAGGAACAGTGAGGATTTCAACAGCAGATTACTGCCATACAGAGCAGAGTCCTTGAAGTTACACAGAGACTACATTTGGTGCAGGACGAAGCCTCCATGATTTTTGAAGATATTGAAGGAAAAGACTCAAAGCTAGACCAAGTGGTTGTGACAGTGAAACAACGCCTGGAAGGTCCTGTTACAGAGAAAATAATTCAGGAGTTTACTGAGAAGGAGGCTTTGGCGAAGCAACAAGTCAAGGTAGATCGAGCTAAGATCGAGGCCTTTGAAGAAGTGTTGCCCAGATTTGAGTGACTTGGGATGAGTCACAGGTGAGTGTTGGAGGCTTGTTGGCCCTTGAAAAAGTTGTGAGGAAACGTTGGTCATGTTTGACCACTTTTGGGACTTCGATAGGTTGGTCAAAGATGGAGCACCCAGGCATAGCTGAGATCATGGGATGTTGCTTGTTTTGTTGGCTTATGGACCAAGAAAAGGGCCTACTAGGGTTTATGTAATGGGTTAAGGGATGTTGGGCCATGGGTTTATCCATGATTAGGCCTCTCTGTAAATGTGTAAATAAGTAGTATCTAAGCGATGTAAAAGTAGTTACTGATTGTTTTAGTGCATGAGTAGTTGGTTTTGTGCAAGAGTATGTTAATACTTACAGAGCTAAGGACAAGTATTTTGTAGGTTTCTTTGTGCACAAACGTTGTACGTAAGGCTCTTTTCCTTGGCCTGATTTAGGGAAGGAGGATCTGGTGCTCTGTGTGCAGATATACTATCCTCGATGGAGTTGGCTCTGTGGCTTTGTGCACAGGAGAAACAAAATATAAGAAGTATGGTTTGTTGGCTATGTGCATGATATGTTAGTAAGGATCTGTGCTAATAAGGAGTTGTCTTTGTGCCTTGACTTAATTTTGGGAAGGAGGATCTGATGTGAAGCACATAGATCTTCTGTCCTCTGTGGAGTTTGACTCTATGGCTTTATGCACAAGAGAAACTGAATGTAAGAAGATTGAAGACTAATAAATAAGAAGAGAAGAAGTTGGTGGATGTAGCCCCACACTGGGGTGAACCACGTATATTTTGTGTCTTGATGTGCTTTGTGCGATGTGATTTATGATTTATGTTGCTTATTTTCTTAGTGTTCTTTTTATAATGTATGATGAACTCATATAATGTAGTTTCTTAGTGCTTAAAGATGATTGAATGCTAGATCTGAGATAAACTATGTGATAAGTGATTGGAAGTGCTTGACCTTTAATTTTACTGCGTTATTCTGTAATAAGGGTTTAATATGCGATGTGAATGAGATTCAAGAACTAATGTATATTGTTGTCTAAGTGCCCTACTAAGTGTTTTAATCACATATCTGTGTCCCATATTGGTTTTAGACACTTGAGTCTTGCAACCCCCCTACCTCTACCTCAGGTGAGACTTCATCTGCTTCGCAGGTGTTTCCGAAACGATCGGTAGTTAGGGTTTTGTTGGTACATTGTTGAAGCGTTGAACCTTGGGTCTGCCCCTATGCCAACATGAGTCTAGACATCAATAGTGCACATGGGATGACAAGGACACTGATAGACATTAATAAATTGTTGATTAATGAGTTCCAAAGGCTGATCCCAGAGGATCAATACATGAACGAGATGATAGAAATCCGACAGAAACCAGGAGAATCTGTTCGGGAAATTGACCAATGATTTAAATGTCTGGAAGGGAAATTGAGGTATTCTATGAAATACATGCAACATAGGAATCTGTTTGTGAATTCTTTGTTACCACACCTGAAATACCCACTCAGACAACAAAAATTCCAATCTCAAACAAAGGTTTTGTAGGAAGCCTTGAAAATGGAGGAGAATGAGTACAACAAGACATATCCAGCTATAGAGGACTTGAAGGAGGATATGAAGAATCTTACCTTTCAACTCAATCAAAATAAGGACAAGGAAAAGCATGGAGTTTTTTAGTGTACCACATGTAGAACAAAAGGGGACCATAAGAATGAATGTCCAACATTTGCGCAGTACATGGAAACAGGTATGCCAAATCCATTATCGACAGGAGGAACCTGGTGTGAAATTTGAAATATGCATGGGCATGATCCATATCATTGTCCTATGATGCAAAAATACCATACAATACCAAATAATGCATACTACACTTTTTGCAAGTCAGTAGGGCATGATGACAAAGACTACAGAACCATGGATCTGATGAGGGAAAGAACGTCAAACACATATAGGGTGCAAGATGAAATGATGACATGGAAATCTGCACCTCAATTTAATAAGGAACCATCATAGTATAATATTGTTGCACAGAAGTATAACAACACACATCTGCAGTTTAACACTGTGCATCCCTAGTATAACCCTGCGCAGTATAATCAGGTACCTCAATACAATATATCGTGCGGAGATTGCACTGGGTAAAGAGGAGGAGGACGATGAAGAGGAGGTTTTGGATGTGGAAGAGGTCTAGTAGTGTGCTATAAATGCCAACATCTAGGGCACTATGCAAGAGAATTCCCTCTACCACCAACAACATCCATGTATTGTCACACATCAGATCATGACACCAAGGATTGCACAACTTTGTTGGGGAAGATACATGAGAAATGGAATCAGAACAGCCAGAACGTACAGTGGATCTCTACAAAAGATAGAGAAGATGGAAGGAACATTAACATAGTGACGTGTGAAGGTGCTAAAATAGGAGGTGATGCAGCTAAACAAGAACCAGTACAACACTAGTGTATTAAGAAAAATACCGAGCCACCCAAGTGATTCGATGCAAAATAGGAGAAGGAGACCTTTAAGGATGCCAGAAAATAATTTCTCAAGCAAAATGTTGCATCTACATCTACCATGTAGCATACCCAAGAAGTCCCAATGTATGAAATGTCATTAGCATTGGACCATACTAGTGAAGTCCACCTAGGAAACCAAGTAAGTTGTATTAAAACTTCCCTGCAATTTTGTATTCAATTATTTAAGGATCCATCATATTTTATAGTATTATAGAATCTGTTAGATATATGTACCAAAAACTCTGAGGGGAAGTTAGACAGAGGATAGTCAATTACCTCCATGTCAGAAGGAGAGCCAGTAGAGAATTTAGACTGAATCCCAACATTGAAGATTTCTAAGTGGGCAACGTGATATTAGATCTAGGATCTAAAGTGAATGTATTACCCAAAAAGACATGGAAATGCATGGGAGAACCTACCTTAGGATTCTCACCAGTCCAACTGAAGTTAGAAAACCAACATAGAGTTCTACCAATAGGGATTCTAAAAGGAGTGACAGTATATCTGAACGGAGTGCGCACTAAGGTAGACTTCGAAGTGGTCGAAATCGTGGACGACACAACACCATATCCAACATTACTACAATTGGATTGGGCGTTTGAAAATCTTGAGATAATCAACCTGAAGACCAGGAAGATGACATTTGAGTCAATTGAATACATTGTTATCATGCCCATAGACCTATCAGAAGCTGAAATATTTGTGGAACCAACATTTCTAGATCTGGAATAAATTAACTAGTTGTATCAGACCACCGTGTGCATCAAACATTACTTTAATACAACTGTCAATGGTGTAATTAGCTGGAGAAGTATCACATCATGTTCTTCCAAATCAAAAACAGGTCTGCAGAATTGGTGACAATGCCTACATGAGGTCTCAACCAGAAGATGCGCCCGAATAGACCGCGTAGTAAGGTGGTTTGGGACAGAAGTCAGAGAACCTCCAAGTTTCCATGGAATCAATGTCTTGGAATAATTCCTAACAATATATGAGGACGAAGTATCAGACAGTCAGAGATTATTATCTCTCGAAATCGCACTTAAGGCTACACCTGCAAAATGGTGGGGTTCACATAAAGAAACAATCAAGGACTGATACCAATGTAAGAAGTTACTACGCATTAGGTTTGGTGCATAACAAAGGAGAAACAAACAACGAAAATATGATGGACATGAGGCAGCAACGAAAACATTGGAGAAGTGCAGAGCACTGTGGAAAATGACACTCCTAGAGGAATGGCCTCATCATTTTGTACACACATTAGAGGGCATCCCAAAAAACTGGTATATGGACCAGGAACTGCGTAGAGGAACTACGAGTTGGCCAGTACGAAAATAGAACTTTAAATTCACTTTCTCATTTGAGCATGAGAACCCCAACATAGATGCACCCCTTAAAAGAATAAGAGGGGTGATATTCATTAAGGAACTAGAAGTAGAAATCATAATAGAAGAACAACAACAAAACAAAGAGACAATGAAAGAAATGTTGTCGTGCTACCATGTGCAAGAAGAATTACCAGATGAAGATGATCCACGCGATATTCAGATTGAGGAAGTTGAAGGAGAAAGTGAAGTGGAAGTTCTACCTCTAGAATCAAAAGTAATTGTTGCACCAATCAAGGTGAAGAAAGTCAACATTGAGACAATTGAGAATCCCAAGATAGCTAACATTGGAGACTACTGGGACGAGCAAACAATGGACATGATAACATAATTACTGCGCAAGTACAATGACATGTTCCCAACAACCTTTAAAGAAATGAAGGGTATTGTAGGAGAACTGGGAGATATTAATATCCCTCTCAAACTGGAGGCAAGGCCTATCATACAACGACCTTACAGATTGAACCCCATCTAGAAGCATAAGCTAAGAGAAGAAATCGACAGAATGTTGGAAGAAGGATTCATAGAACCATTAGAAGAACCAGAATGGATAAGCCCCATGGTAGTTCAGGAGAAAAAGAAAGGAGGCATAAGAATCTGTGTAGGTCTGAGAAATATTAATGATGCTTGCCTAGAAGACCCCTTCCCTACACCCTTCACAGACGAATTCCTAGAAAATCTGGGAGGACGGGAAACATACTCATTCATTGATGGATTCTAAGGCTACCACCAAATCAGGATAGCACCAGAAGATTGACACAATATTACCTTTGCAATAGAATGGGGATCCTACCAGTACACAGTCATGCCTTTTGGACTAAAAAATGCACCAACAATTTTCTCCAGAGTAGTCATTGTTGCCTTCAAAGAATTCATCCATCAGTTTCTAGAAGTGTATTTGGATGATTGGACAATGTACAACCTGTTGAAGGATCATGTATAGGTATTGAGGCTGATGTTAGAAGGATGCAGGAAATTCCAAATATCCTTGAACATTAAGTAATGTATATTTGGCACACCCTTTAGAATTCTATTGGGGAACATAGTTTCTAGACAAGGTTTGATCATGTATCCTATAAATATTGTAGTAATTGTGAACTTACCACCACCAAAATTAGTGCACTAGCTGCAAGCCACATTGGGACATACAGGATATTACAAAAAAATTATCAAGGGGTATGCGCAAATCACTGAGTCGATGGAGAAATTGCTCAAGAAGAATACTAAATTCCAGTGGAATGAGAGTTGTCAGCAAGGATTGGACACCCTGAAGGAGAATATGGTCACAACACCCATCTTAGTATTTCCAGATTGGGAGAATACATTCCATGTGTATGTATATGCATAAACCATATCCCTGGGAGTTATTCTAGTGCAACCAAGAGGAAGGGAGTTGGACCATCCCATTGCATTTGCAAGAAGAAAACTATCAGACTCCGAGAAGAACTACAACACTACAGAGAGAGAAGGTATGGAAATGGTATATGCACTTCCAAATTTCATGCATTACCTACTTGCAAAACATGTTAAGATGTTCACAGATCATTCATCCCTTAAGTACCTAGTCAACAAACAAGTGTTGGGGGGGCGGAGAATGTTAAGAACCAAATATCAATATAGCATAGAAAAACCTCAGAATAAGTACTCAAGGCCTTGAAAAAGAGATAATTTAAGATAATAGGCCTCTTCGAGGGGGAAACCTCCTTTTACCCCACATAAAATGTTCAAGTACGAGATGATTCCAAATGAAAATTTCTCCTTGGTATATATAGGAGACTAGGAGGTATAATTACAACTAATGGAATAAATCTGACATAAATAAAATAAAATTACTAATATAATATGCCCCAATTAAGGGGTAATGAGCCAATATTAGGGCTTAACATGCCCCTCCCCTTGATACAAGTGTTGTTTGTAGCACTTGAGTAACTCTGGATGCTTCTGTATAAAAGACTCATCATCCCAAGTGGAATCTTCAGCAGATAGTTTCCTCCATTTAATGAGATACTCTGAAATGGATCTATTCCTCAGCTGGTGAATTCTCGTGTCAGTGATGGCTTCAGTCTCCAATATGATTTTTTCTTCCTTGTCAAGTTTTGGCAATATAGTTTGAACTAGGATTTTGTCGCCTATAACCTTCTTTAAGCATGAAACATGGAAAA
>JASDQU010200893.1:3967-19257 GCA_032191745.1 Picea mariana | reverse complement strand
GGTGTGTTTTACAGCCTTAAAACACAAACTCTGGAACAACAGCTCGTTCCTCTACACGACCTTCCCAAAAATTACATAAAAAATTGCCAAAATTCATTGGGGAAGGGGATCTGACCGCGGCCGAACACATTAATTTCTTTGATCAATTCGTAGATATCCTAGGTATCGAACATGAAGATGTATATTCGAGGCTTCTTGTTCAAACCTTCAAAGACCAAGTCCAAACTTGGTTTCGGAGTCTACCTGCAGCATCTATCTTGTCTTACGACGCCTTAGAAGATGCTTTCCTCAGACAGTGGGGCAAAAGAAAGGACCACTTATATTATTTAACCCAATGTGGGTCTTTAAGAAAAAAGAATTCTAAAACAGTCATGGAATTTATTCAAAGATTTAACAAACTGTATAACAAAATCCCAGTCGAGGTTAAACCGTCCCAACCCGCGGCCAAGATAACTTTCATGGGGGCTTTCGAACTGGATTTTGCACTCCTTTTGCGAGAAAGAAGGGGAGCCACCCTAAACCAAATGCAGGATGATGCTGTAGAAATTGAGTCTAATATGATGGCTTCTGGTAAGCTTAAAGCTAAAGTAGAAATGGCAAACCGAGAGACTAAACGCTTTAGAGAACAAGCAGGTCCGTCAGAGTCTAATAGATCCACAGATGATAGGGTAGACGATATGACCAGTAATTAAAGAACTGTCTAATAAAATATCCAGAATGGAGCTCGAACAGGCCAAAGTTGATTCTTTCCCCAAAAAGGATTTCAAGAGGAACCCCAACCCCCTGAACCAACAAAGACAAATAAAAAACGAAGATCAAAAAATACAAGCTCCCCTAAAGAACGAAAATTTTATAAGAGCGAACGATTTTCAAGACTTCGGAGATTTGGATAATGATGTCACGAACTTCGGTGATGACTGCACACAACCATATCTGACTCGAGAAGATTATGAAAAATCTCTAAACACTCAACAACCTTCGAATAAGGGTGAAGAAAGTGATCATACTGACCTTTGTGAATCTCAACAAGAAATTGAGATGATAATGGCTGAGATCCAACCTAAGTACAACTTAAGATCTAAGAGTAAGCCCATCTCGACTACTCAACCCAAGAAAATCCTCCATAGAGGTCAAGCTTATGAGCCTACTCTGGAAGAGACCTTATTACCCAACAACAAAGCGAAAGTAATAAGCACACAAGGGTCTGAAGTGGGAAAAGTTGAGCCCCAAGCACAAGGAACCGAAACGGCTAGTAAAATTATGCCTTCAACCAGGACCATGAGTAATAAAGCGGTCCAGACGAATAAATCAGAAAGGAAGGATTCGGAAGTCTCAACCAAAGAAATAGACAAGGTGAGTGGAACTTTCAGTTTTGAAAACGAGATAAATAAAATTAAGATACCAATCCCTCTGGTAGAATTAGCAAAAAACCCCGTTCATCGGAAGCAGATTACCAAAGTGATGGGTGTCTCAGAGCTAGAAAGCCAGTCTGACGTTTTAAACCTGGAAGATGACAAACCTAACATCACTTTTGGTCCACATTTTGAAGGGGCCAAAGATACTATTGCTGCCTTTTATATCACTTTAAATGTATATGACCAATTGCTACATAATTGCATGTTAGACTCTGGAGCCTCCCATAACGTTATGCCTAATATTATCATGGACAAATTGGGTCTTCAGATCACCAGACCTTATGGATACCTTTACTCTTTTGACTAGAGAAGGGTTAAGTGTATGGGAATGATAAAGGACTTAGTAGTTACCCTGGCACAGGTCCCAGTTAAGAGTATCCTGATGGATGTGGTTATTGCAGATATTCCCCCTAAGTATGGCTTACTATTGTCTAGGTCATGGGGAGCCAAGCTGGGGGGTTCTCTTCAATTGGATATGACGTTCGCCACAATTTCTATGTTTGGTGGTCAATTTACTCGGTTGTAACAAGAAACGAGATTAGCATATACAGTGAGCGACCCTCAAAACCCGAACAATTTCCCTATTTACATTGCGGATCAAGATTTAGGAAATTGTATCTTGTCTTTTGATGATGGTCTAGATCCTTGTCCGGAGGAAAATGATATAGAGCAGGAAGAGTCAAGTTACATGATAGAAGATCTGTGTAGCACCAGTGTCTGGAAAATGTATTTTGACGGTGCCTCATCTTGTGAAGGGGCTGGTGCAGGACTATTTTTAGTGGCTTCTGAAGGAAAGTTCGTTGTTCCTTTTTCTTACAGACTACAGTGGGATATAGATTATACTAACAACGTCTGTGAATACGAAGCGTTGGTCTTAGGATTAGAGGCTGCCAAGAAGTTAAAAATAAATAACTTAGAGGTATATGGAGATGCAGAGTTAATAGTCAAACAGATAAATCGACAGTACCAAGCCAAGCATCCCAGATTAAGATCATACAGAAATTGTGCCTGGGATCTCATGGAAAACTTTTTCTCGTCCGTAAATATCCACTTCATCCCACGTGAAGAGAATTTACATGTTGATGCATTGGCTAAAGCAGCTTCAACCTTCTCTCCTCCCATGACTTTCAAATTGAAGTATCACATTGAAATCAGACACAGACCATCTATACCAGACAATATCCAGCACTGGCAGGTCTTTGAGTATGACGAACAAATTAAGAAATTTCTTGAAGCAGTGGATGAATTCTCTGAAACTCATGCAGACCAAGAAAATCAAAATGACCCGATATGGATCATGCAAGAAGGGGAGGATCCTAAAGCTTTCCGAGAAAAAATTGCAGATCATCGTATGATAGTCCTCAAAAACAACCAAATTCTGAAAGGATTGATTCCTTTAGAAAGACTTTTTGATCAAAACGACGTACCTGTAAAATCCACTTTACAACCCCAACCAAAAGAAGTGGAGGACTATGATATAGGAACTGAAGAAGAATCCAGGATGGTAAAAACATCCAAGTTCCTCCCTCCCGAAATAAAAAGTAAGTATAAAAACCTACTCAGACAGTATAAGGATGTTTTCGCCTGGTATGACACTTCCGTAATTGATCACAAGATACCTTTAAAGCCTGGGGTCAAACCATTTAGGCAAAATCTTAGACAGATCAACCACATTTTGTTACCTGTGATCGAAAAAGAAGTTAAGAAACTTTTAGATGTGAAAATAATAGTACCTCTGAGATATTCAGACTGGGTAGCAAACCTGGTCCCGATTAGGAAAAAGAATGAGGAAATTAGACTGTGTGTGGATTTCCGAAACTTAAATAAGTCGTCTCTCAAGGACAACTATCCACTGGCCAAAATGGACCATGTGTTAGAAAAGGTAGTTGGAGCCAACTGAATGTCTATGATCGACGGGTTCTCTGGTTATAATCAAATCACCATGAATGAACAAGACAAAGAAAAAACTGCTTTCACCACACCATGGGGTACGTTCATGTATGACAAAATGCATTTTGGTTTGATGAATGCAGGGGCCACATTCCAGCGCGCTATGTGTTAGCATCAGAAGTCACTCCTGGATTGCTTGCAGGAGCAGAGCCCAATGCCCATCAGTTTTATGTCACGATAAATTTTAATGGGTGATCGAATGGGTAGTGACTTGGGAATATATACTCTAATTCAGGGACTGGGTCTGGTATGTAAGGAACAAAGGAGGTCTTGATCTAACTTCAGTCAGTGAGTTGATTGTAAAATGGGTAGGTGGAAGACTTAGTGAGAGGAGTGAGCAAACTACCTCAGGCAATAGGCCTTTCAACGGTTTGTAGAAGAAAAACTCTGAACGCAAGATCCTCTTGGTTCAGGGCTTCAAGAAACTGAAAGGGGGACTTGACTGGATCCTCCAATTCCAAGTCGTTCAGTGCTAAGAAAATCACAGAGACCGATTAGAAACAACGCAACTGTTACAGTGATCCAACCTACATCATCCTATAACGGTCACAACTCCACTAGATCCTCCAATTCCGAGTTCTTCTAACACAGTGTAAACAAAGATGTGAAAGAAGCTAACATTCATAAGGCAAGAAGTCTCAAGAGTCCATACATAACCAGAATAACAATGCTTCATTAAAGTTTTACAATCGGGAGCCTTCCTCAACCATCGATGCTTACAAAATACCAAGACTGAGTCTATATACTCAGCCAAATTCACCTCACAGAGGCGTGTCCAGTCACCCCAGGCTTGGTGTCCCTTCAGTCAAACTCGTACTGATATCTTTCTTCGAGCGCCACCTTAACTGCGCATGGCTCCTATAAGGAAGGTAGTTGAGCCATTAAGTGTCGAGCTAGCGTGTGCAGACTTTTTTGTCTATTCGAAGACTTCGGCATGGCTCCTTGGAAAAATCAGTACACAAGACCCCCTTCGAGCAGACCGCTTGCTAGATTCTCCATACCTCACACTTAATGAGTGAAAGGAGGTTTCAACCACCCGTTCTTGCCTTCATTAACTCCAAACGAGAAATAGGATTGAGATCGGATCCGATGGCGCCTGGAGCTCACGATGATCCCCTCTGTAACTGAACTCAGTGCCTTTGGCTCCTCTTACACAGCTCTTTTCGTTTCCCAAATGACCACGGGCTGTGACCCTGTGCTTACTCTCAATGGTGCTTTTGGTGCTCGCGGATATGAAGGGGCTGATCCTTGTTTCTTAAAATCGCGATGAGCGAAACGCCGAGATGGCTTGATTGAGCGCCACGCGTCCTTCAAATTTGATGGTCCTAAACTCACCCGACGCTACTGTGAGCCCCAGGTCCAGGACACTCTCGTCACTTTGTGCATCGGGGATATGAGGGAGTTGCTCCTTGTGCTTCGAAACTGCGATGGGCGAAAAGGCGGGGAGCCTCATTGCGCACCAGGTGTCCTCTTCAGATGGACGGCTGAGACTGCCCCTTGATACTGCGGGCCCGACTTTGGGTGCCATCGGCACTTCGGGGTTCAGGATTTCGAGATGTTCATCAACATAAAACCTCCACCCTTTGAACTCGCGACTGCCGAACAACTGACGTGATTAGATCTTGTGCCATGCGTCATTTGGGATGAACGACTACCATCCATCTTGCACAAAATGTGGGCATTATCCATTGCGCTATCCTCGGCGCAACTTCTCTACCTGCGATTTCTCTCCAACCGTTGATCTGCTCATATGGATGGATCCAGACCGTTGATACTATAATTTTACCCCCTCGCTTGATTTTTAAGTCTGAAAGGACTTCTTCTATGCGTTGCGCTTGGGCGCTCCTTGTGCAACCTGTAGACCTGGATATCCCGATGCCGAAGACAAGTAATGTTGCTAACATTAGGCTCCATGGGGGATAGAGTCATCCCTGTGATGCTCTAAGGACTCATTTTGCAGTTCCAGTGCCTTGCTGTTGGGCTATGGAGTCATTTATTAAGCCGAAAAATAAAATAAAAATAAACAAGGAACCAAAAGGACAATATTTACAAACCAAGGAGCCATCGAAGGCTCAGACAAAACATTTCTTCAGAAAATGCCCATTTACTGGGTTGTTAAAAACTTCTTCACCCTCCAAATCCTGCAGCCGATATGTGTTATTCGAGAAAACCTCAGAGATTTTGAAGGGTCCGATCCACAGGGCTTCGAATTTGTTGTGCTTGCCTTTATCCTGCTTAGGAGCATCCCATTTCAGCACCAGGTCTCCCACCCGAAATTCTTCCTTCTTGGCCTTCTTATCGAAAACCTACTTGATCCTTTGCTGATGGTCCTGAGTTCTGTCCATTGCCTTCTCCCTGGCCTGCTAGACCTCCACTAGCTGATGAATCCTTCTGATCATGTCATCAGGATCCTCCTGATGATCCTGGAGGAATTTTTCTACAGGAATGGCTAAATGAGAAGGGAAGACAGCCTCCACTCCATAGACTAATTGGAAAGGAGAGACGTCGATATATCTCTTCGGGGTCACTCGATCAGCCCATAGAGAAAACTTTAATCTTGAATGCCAGGCCTTTTTGTTGTCTTCCAGCAATCTTTTGATGATCCTTATCAGGCTTTTGTTGGAAGATTCAGCTAAACCATTGCCCTGTGGATAATATGGGGTGGAGTGAATCAGTTTGATCCCGAACTGCTCACAAAACTTGGCTAATGGATCAGACCTGAAAGCGGTTGCGTTATCAGTGACAATCTTACTTGGGCAGCCGAACCTTGTGATGAGGTCCTCCAGGAATCCAATGATTACCTTGTGGGAAGTAGTCCTGGTAGGGATAGCTTCAATCCACTTGGTGAAGAAATCTGTAGTAGTCAGGATCCATCTGTGCTGCCCACTGGAAGCGGGGTGAATTTCTCCAATGAAATCTAGGCCCCACTACTGGAAAGGTCCCGAAACAACCACTGGATTTAGCGGCAGGGACTTGAGCTGTTTCTTTCCTGCAAATCTTTGACATTGGATACAAGTCCTAAATCCTTTGTGGACATCAACGAATAAGGTGGGCCAGTAGTACCCGGCTCTGAGAATTTTGTGGCCTGTGGCCTTCAAGAAATGGTGCCCTCCACATAGACCGCTGTGAAATTCAACCATGATCCTGTCGACCTCTTGTGAATTCATGCATTTTAAAAGTACCCCCAGGGGGTCTTTCCAATATAAAATTTGATCGATAAGGCGGTTTCTTACTGCCTTGAGCTTCAGAGCTCTTGCTTTGTTTCTTTGCAGGCCGTCTGGAGGCTGCAGCTCTTGCAGAAAGTATATGACATTCTTATACCAAGGACATCGAGCCAACGGGGGCTCCCTTTGAGGGTCCATGTCAGACACTCGACTCTACTGAATTCCTGAACGTTTGTTGATGAAAATTATCCCCAAAGCTTGAAAATTGGCTTCATCCAACAGCTTGGCTAAACCTTGACCTTTGATCAATTTGGTAGGCTTTATTTCCAGGTCAAACTAGAGAATCTTGGCTATCCACTTACTCCTTCTCCCGTCTATGTCAGGCTGAATAAGAATGTCTTTAACAGCAGCTGAGGGGACACAGTCTATGATTTTTGACTGCAGGATATAGATTCTTAATGCCTTGAGGGCCTTTACCAGTGCATAGGCCTGCTTTTCCATAGTGTCATACCTGACTTTGGCATCCCTCAATGCTCGACTGAAATAGGCAATAGGTTGCTCTAGCCCATCCTTGTTTGTCTATAATAAAACAGCGGCTACCGTGTCAGGTGAAGCAAAGGAGAAAATAAGAAAATCCTTTGAGTAATTGGGAATGATAAGCACGGGGGCTTCAGACAAGGCCTTCTTTATTTTCTCAAAGGAATTTCGCGATTCAGAAGTCCACCTTACTTCATTTTCTTTCCTTAGTATGGTTGTTATAAGTTTTACCTCCTCAGCAAAGTTAGGCACAAACCCCCTTAGGAAATTAATCTTACCAAGGAAGGATTGGACCTCCTTCTTGGACCTCGGGATTGATAAGGCTTGTGTCGCCTCAACTCTGCTAGGGTCAATCCTGACTCCTTCCATCGATACTATGTGG
Source organism: Picea mariana (assembly GCA_032191745.1). Lineage (NCBI taxonomy): Eukaryota > Viridiplantae > Streptophyta > Pinopsida > Pinales > Pinaceae > Picea > Picea mariana. Next base: position 11,809 of record JASDQU010200893.1, on the reverse strand, counting down.
CCTAGTAACTTCCCCTCCTGCATGGCAAACAGAGATTTCTTGGGGTTTAATGAAATGCCAAAACTCCTGCATTTCAAGAAAACCTTCCTGAGATGACAACAATGTTCTTTATCAAATTTTGAAAACATTGTGATGTCATCCAGATAGACGACCACAAATTTATCCTTTTCCCCGATGAAAGCTATGTCCATGGCACGCTGGAACGTTGCCCCTGCATTCATTAATCCAAACGGCATCTTGGAATACATGAATGTGCCCCATGGAGTGGTGAATGTTGTCTTTTCCCCATCCTCAGGCAGAACAGAGACTTGATTGTAGCCAGAGAAACCATCAATCATGGACATTCTAGATGCTCCTGTTACCCTCTGCAGTATATGTTCCATCTTTGGCAAGGGGTAGTTATCCTTTCGTGAGCTCCTGTTCAGATTTCTGAAGTCTACACAGAGTCTGATTTCTCCATTCTTTTTCCTTACTGGTACCAAGTTGGCTACCCACTCTGAATATCTCAGTGGAACAATGATCTGATCTTAAAGTAGCTTCTTCACTTCCCTCTCTATGATAGGCAGCATCATAGGGTTGATCTGTCTCAGCTTCTGCCTGAATGGCTTTGCCTCTCCTTTCAACAGGATCTTATGCTCGATGACAGAGGTGTCATAGGTTTTGAGGTCTTCGTAGGTCCAGGCGAAAACATCAGCAAATTCCCTCAAGAGTCCAATGTATTCGTACCTCTTCTCCTTTGTCAGACTTCATGACAATTTGACAATATTGGGCTCACTCTCGGTGCCAATGTTGCACTGAACAGTATCAGCGTCATCCTTCGAGATTTCCCCCTTTAATGACACATCATTTCTATCAAAAAGCCTTTCCAAAGGAACCAGCCCCCTTGGAATGTGGTTGTTGGGGAGCTGCACAATGTCATGCTTTTCTATTTTACTCAGCAACTTACCCCCATCAAGCCCTTCCTCAGAGACCGAATCTTGGTCGATATGCATCTCTGAGAATTCTTTGACAGTCTCCAAGAATTTCTTGATCTCGAGATCATCCTCGAATACCTTCCAATGTTTGACATTGTCAGGTATGGAGGGCCTATATTTTACTTCCACATCATATTTGAATTTGGGTGGCAAGGGTACTTTGAAATTGCCTGTCGATGTAGCCAAGGAATCTACCACTGTGTTCTTCTCTCTTGGGACAAAAGAAATGTTGAATGCCAAGAAGAAATTGTCAACTAGGTCCCACACCTCATTTCTGTAGATTCTGAGTCGAGGATGTTTAGCCTGATAAGCGTTTCTGATCTGTTGGACCACCAACTCTACATCACCGAACACTGCTATCTCCTGAATTCTCATTTCCCTCACAGCCCTTAATCCCAGAACAAGAGCTTCATACTCTGCCACATTGTTGGTAGCTTCAAATTCTAGTTTGTATGACAGAGATATGGTTTCATGAGCAGGTGATATAAAAAATACCCCAGCACCAGCACCTTCCTGGGAAGAGGCTCCATCAAAGAACATTTTCCAGACTGGGGTGATGGAGAGAGGAAACTTATGGGAAGTGATGGGCTACTTTTTGAGTTTAAGAGGGGGCTCGGGAGTATGAGTGAGTTGCAGTAAACTGGAACCTAAATCAGTGTCTAAGGCAAAAATATGATGGTTGGTGGGATTAGCTTCATCACTGATTATATAGGCCAACTGGGCTTCCCTATATAGCCTCCTATGTTCTCCCCCAAACACCGGGATAGTAGCATAGGTTAGGTCCATCTGCAAAGTTCCCCCCAATCTTTTTATCCAAGATCTTGATAACAGCATACCGAACTTGGGGGGGACATCAGCCACTACAATATCCATGACCACACTTTTCATGGGCAACTGAAACAAGGTCACGACCAGATCTTTGATAACCCCGAGACATTGAACTTTCCTGGAGTCAAAGGAATAGAGGTCATGATAGGCTTGGGTGACTTCTAGCCCTAATTCTTCCATGACATTTTTGGGCATGAGGTTGTGAGAAGCCCCTGAATCCATCAAGCAATTATGCAGCACCTTGTCATGTATATTCAAGGAAGTGTAGAAGGGAGGGATGAGTCATTTCTATCTTCTACCATAGGGCCTAGAATAACTACAGGCTTTTCATCTTGCAAATTGATGGAGTCCGTGGGAAGGCAGGGGACCTCAGACTATAAAAGATCAGAAAAGTGTTTCTTGAACCCTTCTTGTTTAATCAATTCGGTTAGGGGCACAGGAATTCTGATCTTTTGAATTTCATGCTTGAAATTAAAATAAGGTGTAAGCTTTGGAATTTCTCTTATTTCAAGAACATGACTCTGGATTATGGGAGAGAGGGGTTGGTGCTTCTTACCTCTGTGACTGTCTGCTACTTCATTGGCAGGTTTCTCTGTCCTAGTGGACTGCTCAGGAACGTCAGGCGCTATAGTCCTTTTCTTGGACCTCGAATCATATCTGCCTTAGCCACCACTAGTCTTGTCTCCCTTCCACCTTCATTCTCTCCATCTCTGCAGACAAATACTTCACTATATTGGTCAGCTCATCCACTTGAGGGTGGGGCATCAATGGGCCAGAAGTTGAGGTTTTCGATCTTCCCTTTCTCATGTCTGCGTCGGCCTTGTCCCTCAGTCTATCAGCTGCTAACACATTTGATTCCACCTCTATGGTTGCATCTTGCATTTGATTTAAGGAGGTGGCTCTTATTTCTCTTAATAAAAGATAGAAATCAGGACCAAACTCACTAGCATAAGAAATTTTGGCCGAGGCTTCTGAGGGTTTTATTTCGGCAGGAATTTTATTATACATCTTATTAAATCTTTTGGAGAAGTCGGAGATGGACTCTCCTTCCATTTTCTTCAAAGACCCGAACTCTGTCATGTAATACATGAAGTCTTTCCTATCGCCCCACTGCCTCAGGAAAGCGCTATCCAGGGCTTCGATCCTAGCAACAGATCCAGGGGAAAATCCTCTAAACCATTTCCTGACCTCACCATCCAGGCTCTGGACAAAAACCCTCATCTAGACATCTTCATTTTCGATGTTCAGGTTGTCTGCATAACTGTAGAAAGCAGCCATATGCTCTTCAGTAGTTACATCCCCTTCCCCAGTGAACTTGGGCATGTATTTCAAGTAATCTCTAGTAGGGAGAGGATTCATAGGATGGGGTAGAACTAAGGGAGCATATATGGCAGAGACTATGGCGTCCATTCTATTCAGAGGGGGATTAGCACCAGCCATAGGAATATTAGGTGGAGGAGAAGGAGTTCATGAAGGGGCTACTGGGAATGAGTCTCGAAGTGGAGTGGGAAACACGAGGGGATTTAAGGAGAAGGCTAACAAGCTCAAGTCAGCATGTGCTCCTCTTTGCACAGAAGTAGTAACAGTAACAAGAGGCAGAGCAGTAAAGATAGGAGTGGGGAAATCTTCTGTAGTCTTGGGTATACGCCAAGGTACAGCTTCAGAGGAGAGGTGGGTGACAAGGATTCCTCCCTCTAATCCCAGACCAGGAGGGGAAAACTCAGCAGGAACACTTTCGAAATTCAGGAAACGGGAAACCTCCGAAAGAGGTCTATTAAGAAACTGAGGAGGAGAAAATGGAGTTCTTACAGAAGGAGATGGCGGATTACCTGGTTCGACAGTGGAAGCTTCTTCTTCGGAGGCCTTTCCTTTCTTGAGAACCACCTCTGGATCAGTTTCAGGTGTAGCTAGAGGCAGTTGTGGATGAGACCGCGTGTGTCTGCCTCTGAAAGCCACAATTACCACTGTAGGCAGGTTCGTCACAGTGGAGTCGTCACAATGGAGTCGCCAGGTGCACAGTAGCAATCTTCAAAGGCTCTGATACCCGATGCACCTTCAGACTCAGAGGCTCAATGTCGTTCAATCCCGGGGAAAATTTTCAACTTCGTCCCTAGCAACGGCGCCAGAAATGTTAGCGTCATAAGTCACTCCTAGATTGCTTGTAAGAGCAGAGCCCAATGCCCATCAGTTTTATGTCATGATAAATTTTAATGGGTGATCGAATGGGTAGTGACTCGGGAAGATATCACTCTAATTCAGGGACTGGGTCTGGTATGTAAGGAACAAAGGAGGTCTTGATCTAACTTCAGTCAATGAGTTGATTTTAAAATGGGCAGGTGGAAGACTTAGTGAGAGGAGTGAGCAAACTACCTCAGGCAATAGGCCTTTCAGCAGTTTGTAGAAGAAAAACTCTGAATGCAAGATCCTCTTGGTTCAGGGCTTCAAGAAACTGAAAGGGGGACTTGACTGGATCCTCCAATTCCAAGTCATTCAGTGCTAAGAAAATCATAAAGACCGATTAGAAACAATGCAACTGTTACAGTCATCCAACCTACATCATCCTATAACAGTCACAACTCGACTGGATCCTCCAATTCCGAGTTGTTCTAACACAATGTAAACAAAGACGTGAAAGAAGATAACATTCATAAGGCAAGAAGTCTCAAGAGTCCATACATAACCAGAATAACAGTGCTTCATTAAATTTTTACAACCGGGAGCCTTGCTCCACCATCGATGCTTACAAAATACCAAGACTGAGTCTATATACTCAACCAAATTCACCTCACAGAGGCGTGTCCAGTCACCCGAGGCTTGGTGTCCCTTTAGTCAAACTCGTACTAATATATTTCTTCGAGCGCCACCTTAACTGCGCATGGCTCCTGTAAGGAAGGTAGCTGAGCCATTAAGTGTCGAGCTAGTGTGTGCAAACTTTTCTGTCTATTCGAAGACTTCGGCATGGCTCCTTGGAAAAATTAGTACACAGGACCCCCTTCGAGCAGACCACTTGCTATATTCTCCATACCTCACACTTAATGAGCGAAAGGAGGTTTCAACCACCCGTTCTTGCCTTCATTAACTCCAAACGAGAAACAGGATTGAGATCGGATCCAATGGCGCCTGGAGCTCATGATGATCCCCTCTGTAACTGAACTCGGTGCCTTTGGCTCCTCTTACACATCTCTTTTCATTTCCCAAGTGACCACGGGCTGTGACCCTGTGCTTAGTCTCAACGGTGCTTTCGGTGCTCGTAAATATGAAGGCGTTGATCCTTGTTTCTTAAAATCACGATGAGCGAAACGTCGAGATGGCTTGATTGAGCGCCATGTGTCCTTCAAATCTGATGGTCCTAAACTCACCCGACGCTACTGTGAGCCCCAGGTCTAGGACACTCTCGTCACTTTGCGCATCGGGGATATGAGGGAGCTACTCCTTGCGCTTCGAAACCACGATGGGCAAAAAGGCGGGGAGCCTCATCGCTCACCAGGTGTCCTCTTCAGATGGATGGTTGAGACTGCCCCTTGATACTGCGGGCCCGACTTTGGGTGCCATCGGCACTTCGGGGTTCAGGGTTTCGAGATGTTCATCGACATAAAACCTCTACCCTTTCAACTCACGACTTCCAAACAACCGACGTGATCAGATCTCGTGCCACGCATCCTTTGGGATGAATGGCTACCATCCATCTTGCACAAAATGTGGGCGCTATCCATTGTGCTATCCTCGGTGCAACTTCTCTACCTGCGATTTCTCGCCGACCGTTGATCTACTCATATGGATGGATCCAGACCGTTGATACTATAATTTTACCCGCTCGCTTGATTTTTAAGTCCGAAAGGACTTCTTCTATGTGTTGCGCTTTGGCGCTCCTTGTGCAACCTATAGACCTGGATATCCCGATGCCGAAGACAAGTAATGTTGCTAACACTATGGACATCACTTTCATAGGAGAAAGGGATAAGTTCGTAGTCATTTACCTCGACGAATTAACGGTTTTCTCTAAAACCGACGAAGAACACTTGATACATCTTAAACAGACTTTCGAAAAATGTCGCAGGTTTGGTCTATCTTTAAACCCAAAGAAATCACATTTCGCCATGCGGGAAGGTAAGCTTTTGGGTCATATCGTATCTAAGGATGGAATCAAGATTGATCCTAAGAGGATTGAAGCAATAGATACTATAAATATTCCCAGAAATGTAAAAGAGATTCAATCTTTCTTATGAAGAATAAATTTTTTACGAAGATTTATCCCGAATTTCGCTGAGATTGTAAAATTGATCACAAGAATGTTGAAGAAGGACAGCGAAGTAAAATGGACAACCGAGGCCAAAGCATCATTCGCACATATTAAGAAATTCATAAGCGAGGCACCTGTGTTAGCGAGCCCTGACTATCTAAAAGATTTTCTTATCTTCTCATTTGCTTTCGAAGACACTATCGCCGCGGTACTCCTACAAAAGAATGAAGAAGGTTTCGAACAACCAATCGCCTTTTTCAGCAAGATCCTTAGAGACACAGAACTGAAGTATGATATAATAGAAAAACAAGTGTACGCCATGGTAAAAGCATTGAAGGCATTCAGAACGTATGTACTACACTCAAAGATAATTGCGTACGTGCCTACCAGTTCTGTGAAAGATATTTTAGTACAACCAGACAGCGATGGAAAGAGAGGGCGATGGCTCGCCAAAATCCAAGAATTTGATCTGGAAGTCAAACCAACCAAATTGATAAAAGGGCAAGGCCTGTCCAAACTCTTAGCTGAGTCGAATTTCAGAGCCCTGGATATCAATTGCCTGCAAGAAGGCGACGAAGACATGAACCTAAACGAGCTGGATGAAGAAACTGGTCCAAACAAGATCTAAGAGAAGTTCATATCATCAGGCTGGTACAGAGACATGGTGTCATATCTGCTAACTCTAAAATGCCCAAATGAGCTATCACCATCAAAAGCCAGGACTTTAAAACTTCATGCCGTTAAATATTGTATCGCCGAAAGTCAGCTATATTGGAAAGATCCACTCGGTTTCCTGTTAGTCTGTTTAGTTGAATCGGAAACTCAGCGGGTTATAGACGAATTTCATGAGGGAATCTGTGGGGGACATCATGCTTGGAGAGGTACAGCTTACAAGATTCTGAGGGTTGGGTACTACTGGCCAAAACTTTTCTCGGACGTTAATGCCAAAGTTCGAGCCTGCAACCCTTGCCAACTATTTGCAGGTAAACAGAAGCTCCCGACACTGCCTTTAGTTCCAGTCAAAGCTGAAGCCCCATTTCAGCAATGGGGTCTACACTTTATAGGCAAGACTAATCCCCATTCCAGTGCTCAACGCCAGTGGATTTTAACCGCAACAAATTATTTTACTAAATGGGTGGAAGCCATTCCAACCAAAAGGGCAACAGACTCGATGGTAATCGATTTCTTAGAAGACAATATTTTGTCTAGATTTGTTTGCCCCTGAAAAATAATTACCGACAATGCCCAAGCTTTTAAATCTATGGCTATGACCAGTTTCTGTCAAAAGTACAATATCGTTCTTGGCCATTCCACAGCGTATTACCCCCAGGGAAATGGATTGACTGAGTCATCTAACAAGAGCCTGGTAAATATAATCAAGAAAGTACTGGATGAAAACAAAAGATCTTGGCATGTGCACTTAAAATACGCATTGTGGGCGAATCGCATAAGCACAAAAAAGTCTATCGGCATTTCACCTTTTTAGATGGTATATGCAACAGATGATGTGCTACCTATAAACCTATCACTTCTAGTGATGAAGTTATGGCAAGATCAAAATGAAGAACCCAATCCTGTCACCAGGAGGATAAATTAGCTAATTGAGGTTCAACAGCATAGAGTAGAAGTAGATGAAAAGTTGCAAAAATACCAAGATGACATGAAGGCATTATTCGACCGCAAAGAAAAGGACAGAGATTTCCTCCCAGGTGATTTAGTGTTAAGGTGGGATGCAAGAAAGGAAGAAGCAGCAAAACATGGTAAATTTAACCACCTCTGGTATGGGCCATTCAGGGTCTC
>JASDQU010200892.1:5930-19114 GCA_032191745.1 Picea mariana | reverse complement strand
GAAGAACTTCAGAATGTCATGGAACAACCTTTACAGGAAAATGTTCAAGACATTGACCAAGATGGGAAGACAACACAAAAGGATAGTCAGGGAGACACCGAACCTGTAGCAAAGAACCTGACAAAACACTCTTTTAAGAGTTATGAGATAGAAATGGCTCATGTTTTGGGGAACTTAGGAACCTCGACTGACAAAGGAAAAAATAATCTGGAAAAAGACCTAGAACCAGGGTCCTCTTCAAAACTTGTTGAAGACCTTCCTGACACTGAAATGTCCTTTCCAGATGATACAACATAAGAGGAATTTATTTTTGAAACAGGAGACCCTCTTGGACAACTAGAGCACTTGGAAGAAACAGAGGGACAACCATTTGTTGAACAAAATGAAGAAGACCTCAAGATTCCCCATAGACAAAAATCAACCAAAAGCTAGAAACAAATTAGGAAATTAAAGAAAGAAAACAAATTGCTAAAGAAGAAGGCTAAGAGGGTTGTGATATTAAAGAAGAAAGTGGGAAAACTCAAAGAAATTATCAAGGAATTGAGGAAATAGTTGGAACTAGCAGAGAAGATCCACAAGAGAAAGAAAAACAAAAGGAGGATAATGCAAGGAAGAAATCCTCTTCCTAAGAAAGTAGCTAGTACAACTTCTGTAGGAATACAGACAGATCCTGAGGAATTAATGGTAGAATAAGGAACAGTTCATGATGAGGATGTAATTCCTGAAGAAACACAAGAGATGGATGATACTGAGATACAGACAGACACTCTAGTTTTAGAGGAAACAACTCAAATTTTTTAGCAAAATGATACTATTAGGAGACTCTACTGTAGTCCCAACAAACCCTGACTCAAAACAGAGGCGAATTACTAATGATAACAGGGCAATTTCAGAAACAGAGTATTATCATGAATAGACTGGAGGCAGAGCTTGCACAGAACCAACAAACACTAATTCGCTCCAGAGAAGAAATGAATGAATATCAAACATCCCAGTCTCGGGCACAGGGTGCCATCATTCATGAGCTTAAAGAAGAATTGGGACAAGCCCAACAAGCATTGATTCAATCTAGGGAGGAGATGAGTGTTATGGAAGAACATCAAACATCTCAATCTCAGGCACAGAGTGTCATCATCGATGGATTAAAAGAAGAACTTACACAAGCACAACAAGCATTGGTCCAACAACAACATGAGATTCGGCTTGGCTATTACAGGGACACGAAAACTGAGGTGAGCTTTAGAACATGACACTGATTACAAGGAATACGATAGAACAGTTTGTGATTTGGAGCAATCATGGTCAATGACTGTAATGATGGAGGGTACGTAAGAATATGTTTTTATGAAACAACAATCCAAAAAGATTCACTATATCATACAAAGATCAGCTCTTAGTCATGAACGGTTCGTTCTCCTATCTTTTCGGCGGCTATTTGCAATAATAAAACTTCAAACCCGACGGTTTAAACGTGTGAAAGGACGTGTTGACTCCTGCCCTGCTCCTGTGATTCCTTTGTTTTAGCTAACGAAAGCTAAGGCTTTCGGTGGCTAATGAACAATCAAAATGTTTTCCTAAGCCACCGAAACCTGAGACTTGAACTAGATCAACAAAAAACTAAGAAAAAATTTATTCTAACTTTATTACATGCATAAAGATCTCAAAAATGAGCTTTAAAAATTAATAATATATTTTTTAAAAGACATCCTATCACCTAAAATGAAATAAATCGATTGATTTATTTGAGGAGATAACACATACTTCACCAGTTTTTGGATCGCAGGTATTGTCAAATCAGTTTTCTTTGTAATTTATCAAAAAATAATAATGTCTGTTACATGTTTTTGGAAATTGGTGAGTTCAAAATTGAGTCTCTGATGTTCTGTGGCCTACAAATAGCACCGACAGTTCCGTGATATACAAAATGACAAGCGGAGTTGCAGACTATAGAAATTTAAAAAAAATTAATGTCTTTTATACAATAGAATAGTAATAACGTTTTCTCGAATTATCTTGCCTTAAAACTAAGGCTTTTCTTGGGAAAAAAGGATATAGCATTTCCGAATTAGTTTTCTTTGTACACGTTTTATAGAGCATGCATGGAGGGGTCATTCCATACTTGACCAGTTTTTGGATCGCACTTCTCGGGCTGGTGGTTTCAAAAATGGGTCTCTGTTGTTTCATGCCCTACAAACAACATCGAGAGTTCCACGATATACAAATTGAGAAGCGGCGTTGCGAACTATACAATACAAACTTATTATAAAATAAATAATGTCTATTACATATCTCTGGAAATTACATCTACAGTTAAAACATCAACGTCGTTGAAGACCAAAAAATCAACATACAATAGGAGACCAGAAATGTAGCATATCTAAATTAGTTTTATTTGGAACAAACAAGAAAGGTTCCTGGAAACCCAAAATTTAGTATACAATAAGGGCATTATCGAATCAGTTTTCTTTGGAATTTATAAAAAATTAATAATGTCTTACATGTTTCTAGAAATTTAAATGCATTTGTCATATAGACTGGGATTGGGGATCCTGTGGGCCATAAAAAGAAATAATTACAAGAATTAGGAATGTTGAAAGAAGTGGGCGACGATAGAGAGGAAGACATGAAAAGAAGAAATTGGAAGTTAAGAGTGTTTGGTTACAGTTTTCTATTGAAAGAGGACATAAGTGGATTGATAAAGAAGAGAAGATGACATCATAGAATTAAAATGGACTGATAAACAAAACAAGATGGAAGTATAAACTTACTATGAAGCTGATGCATTTTTGTTGTTGTCGTTGATGGGCATTGTAGTCATGTTGACTAGTTCTTGCCCTTCCTAGATGAGGCCGTCCATTCTTTCTTGGAATCATTCTTCAATGTATCTTTTCATGGGGGTTGTGTTCGTTTCATCCTGGATTTCTATATCATAAAGGTCATTTTCTAATTTCTTCAGATCCATTGAAATGCTATGTAGAGTCTGTTCAATTTCTTCATTGTGTGAGGCATACTCCAGTACCCAATGCTCATGCTCATCTATAAGATGTTCAAGGATGTTGTAAAACTTTTCGAAAGACAACGACTTTAAAATATCAACTTGTTCCTTGAAGGCTTCTTTGGTGACTGACAAGGATTTGAGAATTAAGTTAGGATCTTGAATCTCATTGGTAGTTCCATCTAAGTCTAGCTAGATTAGGCTTGTGAATAAATCTTCCTTTTCTGATATGACTTGTTTACATGACTTGACAATGAGCTACAGGTTGTTAACTTTCTTTTTCCAGCATGATTTTACTTTTTTGGTGCACTTTGGCGAAGGGATTTTCTCCTGTCTTCTTTTCAGTTCCAATGTGTTGTTGGCATATTTGGAAAAAGGGGCTAGTACCTGATCACAGAAAAGCTGTTCATTTTTTAAATTCGACTCCAATTATTCCAACAAGACATTGGCCTTCTTTCCGAAGGAAACTAAATTTTGACATGTTTCCTAGGCTTCAGTAACTACTTGCATTCTTTTGTTGATGTTATTCTCTACAAGGTCTCTAGAGATTCCAAGGAKGGTAGAGGATACTTTCATCTTTACTGCAGTGGTAGCTGGCACGATTTTTGCCAAAGGACTGGCAAATTCTGGAGTTACAAGGAAAACCTGCTCAAATTCGTTGAGGTGTTGTTTCATATTRGCATTTTTTGTCTCAATTCCTCAATTGGAATCACGAAGAATGTCATCGGTTCCCTGGTGAAATTGACAGATTTGCGATGTCGACGCTTCGCTAAAGTTAATCTCTGCGTGAGATTTGCCTTTCCTGTTTGTTACATCTCTCTTTTCAATGACTAGACTTTTAGATTGGTTGTCAAAAATAACACTCTAGAGTATGAAGGATTCATCTATGTCAAAAAATTCGGTGTCGGATATTTCCACCATGGACAACCTAATTTTCTTCATGTGCTCAACTTCAATTTCAAGTTGTAGTTTTCCACTTTCAATTTGGGGTTCCTCCTCCTGCCCTGCATTGTTTTTTCTCTTCTTTTCCACTGGAATTTTGTGAGAACTATCAATATTTATGCGAGGTGGACTGTCGAAGCTATGCTCCGTGATGTCGTGATCTTGGGAGTGTTGGCGGGGGACTGGGTACTCTTCTTGCCATATACTTTTCCATGTTGTTTGTACAATTCAGCGGTGCTTTGCAATCTCTCTGTGTTGCAATTAGCAGAAGCAGGATTGTTTTGGACACTATTCCTTACTTGGGTCAGGTGTGTATGGATAAAAGAGGTGTTAAAGCCAACACCCAGTAAATATTCTCAAAAAATGCCAATAGGGTCGAACCCTTTTAGACTTTCAGCGTACGTTAGGTTCAATTTCTTGAAATGGGCGACAAACTCATCAATCTTTTTGATGTTTCTACACACAAAGTCTCTGAATTTCCAGGGCAGAGGAATGAACTATTTTTTTTTCTTGTCATGGAAAAAATGCAACAAGTGGTTGTTTTTCCTTGTTATTTCTGCAACAAACATCTTGTCCGTGATGTGGCATGGTAGGAAGGCATGATTTTCCTTAGAGCCAAAGAACAAGAGGACACTTTGGTTTTCCTCTTGCTCAAGTGTGCCCTTCCTGTTCAAAAACTTTGTTGCCTGGCTAGACATCTGCGGAGCATCCTTGCCTAATAAGAAATCTTTGAAAACTGAGACAAACCCATTAAAAAATTCATAAAAGAAATGGGAGGCCTTGTGTCTCCATAGGGCCTCATGCCAGAATGTTACTAGGTCAAATCCACAGTTTATTTATTGAAAAGAGAAAGTTTTGGAAATGGACAGCAATACACAATTGCGAAAATCAAGTAAGATGACATATAAAATTGATTTGATTCTTTGAATCGTGACAACTGGGAGCAGAGCTCAATAGAAATTAGCTTATCCCAATCGAAAATGTATTTTTCCTTGACTGTGAAATACAAAATATAAATAATTATATGGGAAATGCTTGTTTTGGATGCATGTCTCGTTATTCTTGTAGCTAGCCAAAAAATTTCCCGGAATGGATATCTAAAGGAACATACCTGCAACCTTGTGATATCTTCAGGAACAGTTGTCGGGTCTTCGAGGAAGTTTGCTAAGATGTCCAACCCGTTATGATGTTTTTCTAGAAACTGTTTATAGTCTTGTCCTATGAACGTCAATGTTGGGTTTGACAATTTTAACATCTCATGGAAGAGTTGAGGCGACAAAGAAACAGGAGAATGGTCGCTCAGTGGAATAATTGTTTGGCATAGAATATATTTTTCGACGCACCAAGAGACCACCTCCTTAGAGTCAAAAACCTCAGGAACGCAGCCTGCATGAGTGATTCTAGAGGTCCAAATCACTTCGTTTTGGGCGGAATAGGATGAATAGTAAAAGTATGCTCTAGGCCACTGAAATCTCTGATCCTCTTGTGCTAACATATTTACTTTATCTCCACAAAAATGTTGTCAACCTGGTGCCATAAGTCTATAAGAATGTTTATTTTTTCTAGCCGATGAATGAAATGAAATGTTGGAAGGGATAATATAACCCTGCACAAATTTTGGTCGAAAGCGTGTGAATGGGAGATGTCCTCGAGATTTTTGTTGATTAATGAAAATTTGGATGGTTGTTGCATGATGCGTTGTTAACATTAAATAGTACTAATTGCATACATAGAAATACCAACACATTGGATATTGCAATGAGCAATTAAATATTGTAGATTTCTTGAGCGGCCCAACACAAGGATGCGTGTTAGAGATGAACAATCAGAAGGGACAAAATAAATCTCTTCACATCTTGGTTTAATGTGTAATAATGGGATATCTCCTCTAGGTTGTTGGGTTATGAAAAAGGTACAAATATGTTCCTTTTTCCCACAGTTTATGATATGATTTTGATAGATTCTTTATATAGTTAGGCATAGATAGGAAATAATATGATTAGTATGTCCCTTAGGGTTGTTATTAAAGTTTAATTAAATATATTCTAATTTACGATTGGAATGGGGTGATTTTGTTACAGAATTGGACAAATAACTGCCAAAGATAACCAAAGAGATTTTGGCTATCCGCAAGCTATTAAAGGTTGAAGACTTTTTAGGCGGAAAGTAGTTTGAAGATAATACATTTTCTATATTATAATTTTATAATAGTAAAGAAATCCTGAGGATCTTTCGATCCTCAGGATAGCTTCATGTACCCAAACTATTGTAATATATAAGAGGGTAATAGATCCAGAAAAACATAAGAAAAAAATGCATTCAAGTAATTAGATTCAAAACTGTTCTACACAACAATTTTTGTAAATGTTTTACCAGTCATGGAATGAATGAAATTTTTGAGTGTTTTTACCATTTCTATGCTCTGAGTTTCTTGTAGCAGTACTTCTAAAGACTGAGGGCCCAATCTGAAGGAGTTACTCTCTTGTTCTGTAACTGTATCAGTTTGAGGTTTGATTTCCATTTTATGATTCAGATCTCTTTTACAATAGCCAAAGATAAATGCACAAGTATGTTAATTATTTTATGATTGATTGCGTATAGAAGACAGACATTTCGATTAGTTATCAATGATTGCTATTTTGATTTCCATTTCTGAAGTTATTGCTTGACAGTTCCTCACATTCTCATCCGCGTTGTTCCTTTCCCTTAGATTTACGATTGATGTTCCTTTCAGTTGCAGCTACAATAGTTGTTCCTTTCAGCAAAGTTACATTAGTTGTCCCTTCCGATTAGATTATAATTGTTGTTTCTTTTCGTAGATAGAGTACTTTATCATTTCCTTTCTAGTAATCAGAATTCATAGTTGATAGTTAACTTTGCAAGTCCTTAGTTAGATTCAATTACTGTTTTCTGGTTAATTGAATTCAATAGATTAATTAGTCCCTTTCCATTTCACAGCATCTTAGTAATTAGATTTCAATTCTAGTTAAGTTCTTAGAATCTCCGGTGAACATTTGAGGAACTCAATTGTTGATAAACTCATATTTAGGTTTAGCTACACGATTTTAGGCTACCTACATAAACTTTGTCGATATTCTTGAGATAAAAGATGAATCTCCGGGTTGATAAATTAATGTTAAACTAAGGTTGCTTTTAAGACATCTTTAGACACCAAAATTTTGGCATTGTTGCTAAGGAAAGTGTCAAAGGTAGCACAGGTTGTGTCTCTTGAGGACCAGGTATT
Organism: Picea mariana; assembly: GCA_032191745.1. Lineage (NCBI taxonomy): Eukaryota > Viridiplantae > Streptophyta > Pinopsida > Pinales > Pinaceae > Picea > Picea mariana. Next base: position 11,933 of record JASDQU010200892.1, on the reverse strand, counting down.
AAAGACAGAAGGTAAGAACCTACGCAGGTAATAAGTAAAATTCTTATGCCAATGCTTACCTCTAGTTGACACTTCAGAGGCTTGTAGGTGCTTTCTTTTGTTGAAATTTATTTTTTTATTGTGTGAAGTGTGTATGACTAGAAAAAAGGATTTTGAAAAACCAAAACCCCCACCAAAAATTACCAAAACCCAGGGTTTGGTGATCCTTAGAAGAAGCACGTTCATAGACGAAATCATCAAAAAGGGTGAATCTCAAGCTTCGGTTGGACCTAGGAAAGGACCCACCTGAATCCCTCAGGCAGTAGTTTCACCAACTACGGCCGACACTGAGATTCATAAAAAATCTGAAGGGACCGAGGAGGGTTTTCAAAACACAGATCTCCCACCGCTCAACCCCTTAGAAGAGAGAATCTCTAATAATCTAGAGGAGGGAATAGGAGAAACTAGCGGGTTTTCCAAGGCATACCCACCATCGCCACCTAATCCTGAGTCTCTTTCGAAAGAAGGAGGCATATCCGAAATCCACGATAAAGGGAGTGCAGTCAAAACCCTAGGAAGACCAAATAATCAACAATTTCAAATAGAATACCCAGATCAAGAACCTCCTGAAAATTTTTGGCACATTTTCGAACAAATGGCACAAGCAAATCAACAACAACCCCAGACCTCCACGCTGGAGTATCCAATAGTTGATCCAGTTGCCAATGGCCCCATGAAAGAAATCCTCTTACAAAACTTGCCAACCTTCCATGGATTGATGTTAGAAGACCCAGATGCATTCCTATTTGAATTTGATGTCCTATGTAGAGGGTATGACTACACCTCTGAACCCCAAAAATTAAAGCTATTCCCCTCTACCTTGAAGAGAGCATCCCTATGTTCGTTCATGGGATTGGGAGGTGGAACCATCAATTCATGGGACCAGATGAAACAAACCTTCTTGCTAAAATATCAGGATTATTGTAGAACTAGAGACCTAAAAGATGAAATCTTTCAAATGACTACGAAAGAAAATGAATCATTAGATGAATATGTCGAAATATTTCAGTATAATTTGCAAAGATCACCCTATGGTACATTACCAGGTCCAATACTCAAAGAAACTTTGATCAAGGGTATGAAAGATGAATGGGTAGAAACATTGAATTTAATGGGGAAAGGTGACATTTATCAGGAGACTTATGAAGATATTGTTTTGTTGTGTATCAGGTGCTCACGAGGAAGTACGCGGACCAGGTCAGTAATGAAAACGTCCCTCACAAGAAATAACAATATCTCTAGCGGGGGTGTCATGCGAGATGAAGTTGGTAATATCTTAGAAAAGTTTAAAACAGATATTTTGAGCACTCTGACTACACAATTGGATGTATTGCAGGGAAAACATAAAAAGGTAGAGGAAGAACAAACCTTGGCTATATTTTTCCACAGGTGCAGAAAGAAACATGGTTCAAGAGAATGCCCCTTGGATATAGTTCAGTTCTGTGCTATTTGTGCCAAGGATCATGAAACAGAAGACTTCCCATCACTCCCCGGATTGAAGGTTGTATTCAAAGAGGCAGAAGAGGAAACACAACCATTATATCTGATGGATCAATGTCGTCAGTGGCAGTCCTGGCCTCAAAATACATTTATGGAATCTTCCTCTAACTTTCCTGGATAGTACAATCAATAGAAGAATCCTGGACAATATAATCAACAACAGAATGTTGGCAGCACATGGCAGGGCCGACCATTTACTAATTAGAACTAGCAGCCCCAGCAATACCCACTTGAAATCTCCACTTGGCAAAACCAGCCTGCCATAAAACCCAACTAGAAAAATCAACCAACTACAAGTTCCAATTGGCCAAATTCACAATACACCACCTCATCCTGGAAAAATTCGAATAATACCTACCCTCCACAATGGCCTGACTTGACTGCCCAAAACCCAAATTGGAACCAGAACTGGAAACGCCCCATGGGGATGAATAACCAACCTATGGGGATGACCTCTCAAACCCAACCTCTGTTACAAACTCCACTCCCATTGCCACAATCACAATTTTGTGGTCAATTACCTACCCAACCCCACCCAAATCCCAATAATAGACCAGCTCAACTCATCCAGATTATGGGAAGTGGAGAAGGGGAAATCAATTCAGTAGGGTAAAATGAACTTCGGTTAAGATCGGGGTGCATCATCTCTCCCGAACAAAATGACGTTCCCCAAGAACAAGGGAATGAAAAACAACTAGCAATAACACCTCCGACTGTGGTAATAATAGAAGAAATCAAGCAAGGGAGGAACACAATCGAATCACAAGGCTTTGATAAGGATGCAATTCCCTCCCCTCTATTCCCCGAAAGACTGATGATAGCAAAACCCATCGTCTATCCTGACTTCGACATTGTAGGGGAACTCAGGAATTTATACATCAAAATTCCACTCCTGCAAGCCCTGCAAGACATATTGATCTATGCAAATAAAATCAAGGAGCTATGTGGGAGGAAGCCTGTCAGAAAAATAAAAAATTCATCATCAACAGTTCATGTAATCAGAGCCTTATCTGATCTAATTTTGGGTAGAGAAACACCAGTTAAATATGTAGATCCAGGCAACCCCATATTAACAGTGCAAATTTAGAGTTGTTCCTTTCCAAATACCCTAGTTGATTTGGGGGCGGCCATCAATATTCTAACTATGGAAACCTGCAATGCCCTGGGTCTTCACTGTTTCAACCCAACCCCAATTATGTTACAATTGGCCGATCGATCAGTGGTCAAACCACTCGGCACACTACATGACATAGCCATTTCAGTTGATTCCTGGGAATATCCCACAAATTTTCTCATTATCAACCCAAAAAGTGCACTTGAAGGGAATCCAATGATATTGGGCAGACCATGGCTCGCGACAGCTAATGCATACATAGGTTGCCGATCAGGTACAATGACAATTGCTAGAGGAGGGGTTACAAGGAATCTCATCTTATATCCCCCATCCAAACCTAGTCCAATGATTGTATACCCACAATTGCCACCACCACGATATCCTGAGAAGGATCTACATGCCCCACTAACGATGGAAAAAGCCCTCAAGCACAAAAATCAGCTAGAATATGATGTAATCAGTGGGTTTATTAACAACCCAACCATTGTAAGTAACCCAACATGCTATATGTTCCAAGTTGTTCTAGACTATGAAGCATAGGAAGACTCGTTGGAAGATCTAATGGAACAACAAAATCCGACTACCGCTATTCACAACAGCGAATCCATTGAGATCGCACCAAGGAAGTCTCTTAACATTAATGCCAACCTAGAAGAGAAACAACAACAAAAGCTAATCTAAACTCTCTCTAAATACCAAAAATATTTTTCCTGGGAGTGCAATGATATGAAAGGTATTGATCCACAACTCTGCACACACCACATTTATATTGAGAAAGACTCCCGACCTATTCGACAACCGAAAAGAAGACTGAACCCCCACCTCAGGTATATTGTTAAAGAAGAGCTACAAAAGATCTTTGACGCAGATTTTATATACCCTATCTCAGATAGTCGATGGGTTTCCCCATTAGTCATCGTCCCAAAGAAAAACGAGAAGTGGCGAATCTGCGTTGATTACAGGGAACTAAACAAAGTTACTCAAAAAGATCATTTTCCATTACCTTTCATTGATCAGGTCCTGGATACCTTGGCAGGGAAGAAATTCTTCTCTTTTCTAGATGGTTTCAGTGGCTACAATTAAATCTAGATTACACCAGAAGATCAGGATAAAATGACATTCACATGTACCTAGTGTACCTTTGCCTACAAAGTATTTCCCTTCGAACTCTGTAACGCTTCAGCTACATTCCAAAGGGCCATTTTGAGCATATTCAGTGGTCTGATTAGTGAAGGGCTCGAAGTCTACATGGATGATTTTACTCTGTATGGCGACGATTTTGATCAAGCCTTGACTAATATCGATAAGGTATTAGAACGGTGCATCGCTACCAGGTTATGCTTAAGCCACGAAAAATGTCACATGATGATGACAAAAGGTGTGGTATTAAGGCATTACATTTTTGCAGATGGAATTAAAGTGGATCCAACAAAAATTGAGGTAATTCTTAATATACCTACTCCACACACACAAACTGAGGTACGTAGTTTTCTTGGTGCTTCAGGATACTATCACAAATTTATGCCAAATTTTTCAAAAATTGCTGCACCTTTACATGCTTTGATAGGAAATGTAGAATTCAAATGGACTGATAAATCCGATGTGGATTTTGTAGGACTCAAGAAACTGATCTCAACAGCGCCAGTGTTCTGGGACAGGAAGAAGAAAAGAAACCCTACACCATGTATTTCATTAGCAAGAATCTAACTACAGCCGAACTTAATTATACAGTAACAGAGAAGGAGTTCTTAGATGTTATACATGCCATCAATAAATTTCGTCATTATATAACAGACTATCCAATTATCTTGTATACTGATCATTTTTCCATTAGATATCTAGCTAATAAACCAACTACTAATGGACAGGTCACTCGATGGTTGTTATTATTGCAGGAATTTGATATTACCATCAAAGATCGACTGGGGAGAGAAAATCTTGTCGTAGACTTCCTATCCTGATTCCCAAAGACAAATGAATCATTAACAACTGAGGATCAATTCTCGGATGAACATCTATTTGTTGTCGACACAAAACCACCTTGGTACGCTGATGTAGCAAACTATCTAGCAGCGGGAAGATTACCGACACATTTATCATCCAGGGAAAGACGACTGATCATCGATCATAGCGCACGATTCACTTGGATCAATGGATATCTTTTCCACACAGGAGCTGATCTCTAGATCCGGCGATGCGTACGAGAGGATGAAATCTATGACATACTGAAAGGAGGACATGACGAGCCCTGTGGGGGGAATTTTGCAGACCGCAGGACTGGACACAAAATCTTACAGATGGTCTATTATTGGCCCTCAATATTCAGGGATGCTAAGAAATATGTCCATACACGCGACAAATGCTAGCGGATGGGGAAACCAGGTTAGGCTGATGAAATGCCCTTGAAAACACAACTAGTTGTAGAACCATTTGAAATATGGGTGCTGGACTTCGTCGGCCCCTTTAATCCAAAGTCAAATCAAAAGGCCTATATTCTCTTTGCAATGGATTACATGACCAAATGGGTAGAGGCGGAAGCTTTACCAAATGCAACAGAAGAAGTAGTCATCAAATTCATTTTCAAATTGTTTGTATGGTATGGACTACCTAGAGAAATAATTATTGATGGAGGGTCACAATTTATAGGCCATAGAATCACAGCCACTCTGGATAGCTATCACATCAATCACAAAGTTACTTCTCCATACCACCCACAAGCAAATGGGTAGGTAGAAAGCACCAATAAGGTCCTAGAGGCAATTATGACAAAGATTGTCTCAATAAACCGAAAAAATTGGGCTACCAAGCTCCCAAATGCCTTATGGTCTTATCATACAACCTATCATAACACCACTGGCTACTCTCCTTATCATCTAGTCTATGGTAAATAACCCATCTTCTCAATAGAATTCAAGATCAAGACCCTAAGAATGGCCCAGGAAATTGGACTAAATCTAACAGAAGCACATAAACAATGCCTTCAACGACTCAATGAATTGGATGAAGCATTCTTGTCTGTTTTGGAGCACACAATTGTTATCCAGTGACAAAGAGAAACCTGGCACGACAAGCATATCAAGAATAAATCATTCAAGAAAGGAGACTGGGCACTCCTCTATGATTCCATATTCTATGACTTTCCTGGGAAATTACAGACACGATGACTAGGGCCATATGAAATTAATGAAGTCCGTGATAATGGCATGGTTACCTTGAGAACCATTGATGGGTTTGGATCACCCTTTCTGGTCAATGGACACCGGCTGTAACTTTACCACCAGCCACCTTCAAAAGATTATTTCTATCAAGAAGTATGTAAAGACCCTACGGTGCCGATTTTGGCTGGATGG